>JAVTVY010030940.1:0-13374 GCA_036873755.1 Hanleya hanleyi | reverse complement strand
GTTGTATTTGACCTACCGCCCCGACCTACGCCTCCTGTCGTTGCGCATCTCCTGTTATGGTACCTGATATAAGAGTTTTGCCGTCGTTGCTGGGCTTTCCACTTGTGGGAATTCCTCGTACGTTATTATTATCATCAGCCATTTTAAATTGAATTGAACAAACTGCACTAAAACAGACAAAAACACTAACAATATCTCGTATATTATTATCACAAACCAAGCTAACTGCTACCAATTGTTACACTAAGCCTTTCTGGTTCTATCAGAGTTATGAAGATTTCCAGCAGATGAATACGTTTAGATGCGCAGTGGATAACCAAAAGACAGAAAGGACTTTCGTAACTTTGAATACTAAGACGGATTCGGATCGTGTGACAAAACGAGACCTGTGTGTTGTTTAAGAATGATAAATACAGTTTATTCAATAACATATAATATATAGCATAGAAATATGAGGAATACAAAGTATACTTACATATGACGACGGCAAGATCAGGCCCACTGGGAATTGTACGTGTTGTACGCCCGGAACCGAAGTGACTAAAGATTATTTGATTGAAATTGTAGTTTAAGGGCCGCTTCCCATTCGGATTTCGCGGCCCATCAACTCAATGTTTTATTTGGATTTCGCGGTACATTTCTTTGTTTTCTTTTAATATCTTTTCCAGCGCTAAATATATAAATAAATAAATGAATAAATAAATAAATAATGATAGATAACAATGATAGATTAGCAGGAGATATAAATAGAAGTAAATAAGAGTCGCTATGTACAAGTTCGTAAGTCTCTTTCGGGTTTTTTTGGTTAAGCTATACTAGTAAATATGAGTTCACTGTAGGTCTAATCGCGTGGATGATTCCTTTGTCTTGGTACCCCTTTGTACGCACAAAGCCGTCCAGAAAAAACTGGGAGAACCATGGGCGTCTTCAGGATTTTTCTAATCGACTTCCCTAACGACGCCCTTGGGAACAGGGTGGGTTCTTCCAGAAATCTGTGCCTGTAACAATTGCTTGGAGTGTGTATTGGGGCACAGGACGGCAGGTCTACGTCCCATATTGTGTGAAAGTCAAAGGATGATATTCTGTGTTGTGGCGTCATTTCGGTGTCATATATAGCGTGTCTGTGTGGTTTAGGATTTGGTATTCTGGTTGCTCAGTTCGGTGGGGTAGCGTGTCTGGCGTGGTACAGGGTCGAGTATTCTGGACGTTCTTGTGGACCGACGATGATGATCTTCATCATGTTCATCTCCATTTGGTGCTGTTTCATAATATTTGTCGTCATAGGTGTTCTGTTTCATAGCTGGTCTTACTCGTGTGTTGTCTTCAGTGTGCTGTGCCTGTATTACAAAGAATAGAAGAGTTTGTAGTTTCTTGTTTTCTGGTGTTATTTTTTGCCATCGACTGGCACTATCGTGATCTAAGTCACACATGATCAATAGCAATAAATAATTAGGTACTAAATATTATAAATAAAAATATTCCTACGAAGTAGGCTACAGATCGCAAATTGTCCGGTAATGAGTGAGTCCATCCGAATCCTTTCGTCGGCAAAATAAGGAGAACCGTTAACATTAGAACCTTGATTTTTGGCATGAACGTGCATTAGGGCATTGTTACCATCAAGTTATCATCTGAAATAATTCCGATTATAATTAGATTGATAATTAACACTTCAGTATATTAGATATACATTGTGTATGTAAACTGTATCCTATTCCACATTGGCCACACCAGGCTGGAGCCTTCAAATTCAGGTCAAATTATCCACAGCTAAAAATACCCTGTCCCATTGCACATGGCCCTGAGGTTAATCTTAAGTACTGCATATACCCTCAAACTATGGGCGGCCATGTATGTCAAAATTACCAGCTCGGGTTGTACAGCTTAACTCACAACAGAAAACGTATCTAACGATATAAAGCGTCAGTATAAACGCTTATGTCATCTTTTTGTAAACAAGGATCCAAACTTTAAACGCATATTTCATCTCTCTCCAAACGATAATACAAGCGAACTCAGAACAAACAGTATATTTCAGCACGTACAACGTATCAGAGAACGAATGACCTCTTTCAGAACGTACTTTATAATCGAGGAGGCGCTCGGCAGACGGGAGACCACTCGAGCGCCTCTATCTGCTTCTCCCCCACATTTTGAGGGGGTGGCTGTCGTTTGCATGAGCGACTCATAGTAAGGAGTCTCACAAGATGAGAATGGCAAGTCCATGTAAACATTTTTGTCTGATATCTGAAGTTCAAAACATTTGGTACCCTTTAACCTAGGGGCAAAAAATAACCACATTCATTTTGAGGTCACGACCTGAAATAGCGGAAGTCGAAATAGCGGCCCAGTTTCACGTCATATATCTTTCTACCATTCGGAATGACCCGATTATTTCCGGAAATAATTTCCGAAGGAACGTTGTTCGTTGTGAAACAGCTCGTTCGTTCTGAGTTATACTCTTCCTTTTCAAATAGGTCACACTCTGTGTCGGACTGGCTATTCGTCCAGAACTAGGCTTTTCATTCTGAGTTTGTATTCGAACATCGTACCGTTTGTTTTCGGTTTGAGTATATGTTCAAAGTTAATGTTTTTTTATTTGCAGGAATATAAAATGCGTTTAAGATTACAGTGGACATTGTAAGATATGCTGTCTTTTCTGAGTTTGGCTTTAGGTTTTGTAATTGCTAATTTTGACATAAATGGCTGCCCATATCAAACAATCAGCGCTGTTTCCATAACGAAGCTGAGGTGGTTTAACGTTTATCAATGA
Source organism: Hanleya hanleyi (assembly GCA_036873755.1). Classification (NCBI taxonomy): domain Eukaryota; kingdom Metazoa; phylum Mollusca; class Polyplacophora; order Lepidopleurida; family Hanleyidae; genus Hanleya; species Hanleya hanleyi. The sequence continues at coordinate 10,601 of JAVTVY010030940.1, read as the reverse complement.
AGAAAATCACCGATCAACCGCCATAGAATATAATGTGAAACAAGAAGACCGGAATAGTACATTCATCAGATTGCCGATGCCCAAAATGTGTTGTCTCATATATCTAGATGACAACGTGATGTAGAGACGCTATTTATTCCTCTTTGTACCGGTTATGCTCAGAAGAATGACATAGAATCTTGTGCATAGAAGGTGTTGGTCTGGAGTTGAATTACCGTAAACTACATAAATGCTACCTTTCTACTATAGTACTATAAATAAAAATCTGTTGTATTGTTGGGAAAATAATGTGATTCAAAAAGTTGTTTTGATCCTGTACAAGGGCACTGAACACCATTAAACAGATGTAAATGTATTTTCACACGTGAAGCTTGAAATCTACTGAACCTATATTATTCAATCTGTTTCCTTTAATTAACAAATTGTAAAATTAAATCGGCGATCGTTATTTATTTGTACCAGGGCCGAATCACTAAATGACCAGAACATTCACCAATATACTTTCATTTTTTGTGGCACGAACACATCGATGTAAATATATAAATACCCAGAATATAATCTTGCTCAATCTCACAAAAGGCATGTTATGAAGAGAACCTGTGGCTGTTATGGAAGGTTGTACATGTACCATATTATGATGAAACGTACCGTAGGGGAGGGTCACATCATATCTCAATGAAAATACGATCGAGTCCTAATGCCTACTGTACTTCGTAGGTCCTGTGACGTTAGTCACACTGCTCGTGTTATTATAGTTAAAGCCGATTAAAGATTAAGTTTGATGAGCCGAAATGGTAATGCTGTTATCCAGCTGTCTGATTGGTTAAATATCAATGATGCTTCTTATTGGATAGCAGACACTTTTGAGTAGAGTACAATCCAGTTGGGCGTGACCTTAACCTGTCAATGCGAGTGACAACTGACATATTGCAGAGTGCCAATGGCACACTGACCCGAGCGTATATTACATAATCTTGGAAGTTTCCAATTACCCAAGCGAAATAAAGTTATATTAAACACGAAGCTGAATATATATCAATTTATAATATAGATTACACCTTTTAACAGAAGACAGGAAGACTTGTATCACTGAAAACGCTGAAACTCTCTCCCTCACTGACGGGAACGAGATGTTTCCACAAGAATCCCACTGCGATGCTTGAATTTTTTGTCCTGCTTTATTCTTGAAAAGATCAACCAACGAACTGACCTGTAACAAAACAATAGTGAAATAAACGAGCGTAAATCTGGAAAAACAAAAGTAGCATTAAAAATGGGATCACCATTCCCTGCAAATAACAACATAAAATGGTGTGAATTTCCATATTGATTCCCACGATCTTAGTCTGCGACACTCCACGGGAATTCAAGGCTATCTTTTCATTTCAGATTGCTAAAATTTTACAGGAATCTGCTGGAATCCCATGAATTATTTTGTGAGAGTATGGATTCCATGGATGGTAAAGTAAGTCCTGCATAGAAACTAGTACCTCTTACACCTGGATGGCCCAACACGATCACCTATACATGTGATTACAGGATCCAGTTTTTGGCATAAAATTAACATTTCAAATATCGGTTACATTTGCCAATAGTTTTTGAGTCTGAAAATCTTATATTTCATAAGGAGACCAGGATTGGATAGATTCATCAATTGCGTAAACTCAACTTAAGGTAATCTCTCTAATAATTCAATCACATGAAGTGAAATTTCACACCATAAAATGTGGGGGGTGATGAAATTTCCTAGAACACAAAGTTGACAAAACAGTTCAAAATCATGCATTTAACCCATTATTTTTTTTATTATTTCAGCGATTTTATATGGTGCTGAAGTATATTAGGATCACAGATTGAATTTTGATAGCGGGATTGAATTACTAGAGGAATTACCATAGTGAACAACTGGGAGAAGCCAATATCAGATCTCGCATTACAGTAGGCCATTCAAGGTGTATTTACTAGTTACCTGAACAAGTGGAGAGATTTCCTCAAAGATATGTGACTGATTGGATGTTCGTTGGAACACTGTCAAACGTGAATTCATGTACAACGGAAGTTCTGCTCATTTTGTTTGATCGTCGCTATCTAACTGAAATATTGCTGAATGCGACGTTAAACCTTAAATCTCTCTCTCCTTAGTTGAACATTAGTTGAAGATATATTTCAACACCAGTTAACTAGATCCCATCCAAACAACCAATTACCAGTAATTATTAACCTACATGTTCGGCGTTGAGGAATTGCCTCCTCTTCATCTTGATTCTCCATTGTTGAGCCTGAACTCGCACAAGCAGTATTGTTATTGGTTAGTCTGAAATAGACAATCTCCCTTCTTTACATAGCCACGGGACTGTGTAGACAAGAGATTTCGGTCTTGATAGGGCACTGGGTTGTTGAATTGAATACGCAAAATTTTGTTTGGTCGTCGCTATATGGCTGAAATATTGCTGAATGCGACGGTAAACCTTAATTCTCTCTTGATCATCGCTATATGGCGGAAATATGGCTGAACGCGACGTTAAACCTTAATTCTCTCTCGCTCTCTGAATTATGCCCCTCGTGTTTTCTCGTAACTCATAGCAAAGAAAATACCGAGGGCTGATCGACCACAATCTTGAGCCAACCTGAACAGTTTTACAAAAATTAGAAGATATTATGCCATCTGAATGTATAAATACCAATAAAGAAGACAGGAAGACTTGCATCACTGAAAACGCTGAAATTCTCTCCCTCACTGACGGAAATGAGATGTTCCTCATCTTTTTTAATCAGTGTAACCGGCAGTTCACTTATTAGTTGAACATTAGTTGAAGATATATTGCAACACCAGTTAACTAGATCCCATCCAAACAACCAATCAGCAGTAAGTATTAACCTACGTGTGCGGCGTTGAGGAATTGCCTCCTCTTCATCTTGATTCTCCATTGTTCAGCCTGAACTCACACAAGTACACAAAAAGTTTTATTATTATTCATGTTAGTTCCCAATATTCTTATTGGTTAGTCTGAAATAGACAATCTCCCTTCTTTACATAGCCACGGGACTGTGTAGACAAGAGATTTCGGTCTTGACAGGTCACTGCGTTGTTGAATTGGGCCTAAAACGTCAAGGTCTAGAGAAAGCTAATGCGATGGATATATATCGCGCATTAAAAGACAGTGTTGGATCAGGACGGTCAATCCTTAACGGTCTAGATCTTGGAGGAAGAAACACTTCTCTGAGTGAAGGTCATTACACCCCCCATCCCCCTTCATCAATTTTATCATTGGATAAACATGGGGAAAATCCAATATTTTAGCAACTCCTTCCCCCTCCTCCGCTCCCTTCTGCCATGAAGACCTATAATATTGAGTCTGTAAGGCAGTCATTTTCCTCACCTGCACCTGCACTGTAATATACAGATAACACAATAACACAGAACATTTCAATACACAACAGTCACTGCAACCCATGTAATCAGGCCCCAATCAGTCAGCATTTATTGGTCAATCGTGATAATAACTCTGCTTCCTTTCACAAAACTGAGCAAAGTTTGTGGGGTGGATTTTTGTTTCTCTGAACTTTTTGAAAATAACTGAGCATTCATTGGAGACAGCCAGGAGACACATTTGTACAAGCAATCATTTATCAGTTCCTGAAGTGAACTGAATACTTAGAATTTTGTCTGATCGTCGCTATATAGCTGAAATATTGCTGAATGCGACGTTAAACCTTAATTCTCTCTCTCTCATCGTGAAAATTCTACAACTATATGACACTAGATCTGATCAACAGATAGATATAACCCAGAACGAGCAGAGTGAACCGGCACATAAATAGGTATATGGAGATATGCGTCTTGCAAATTGATGGAGGCCAACCAATCCCGGTGATGTACGCGGGCCCGGATCGATGAGATTGACGTCATCTTGAAATGAGGCGGCGGAGCCAGGTGAAACTTGTTGAGCCGCTTGAGATCGATGATCATACGCATTTGATCGGAATGTTTCTTCGGAACAAGGATTTGTTAGATTCACCAATTGCGTACACTCAACTTAAGGTAATCTCTCTAATAATTCAATCGCATGAAGTGAAATTTCACACCATAAAATCTGGGGGTGATCAAATTTCCTAGAACAGGATGTTGAGAAAACAGTTCAAAATCATGCATATAATACATTATTTTTTTGTTATTTCAGCGATTTTATATGGTGCTGAAGTATATTAGGATCACAGATTGAATTCTGATAGGGTGATTGAATTATTAGAGGAATTATAGTGAACAACTGGGAGAAGCCTGTATCAGGTCTCACATTACAGTAGGCCATTCAAGGTGTATTTACTAGTTACCTGAACAAGTGGAGAGATTTCCTCAAAGATATGTGACTGATTGGATGTTCGTTGGAACACTGTCGAACGTGAATTCATGTACAACGGAAGTTCTGCTCATTTTGTTTGATCGTCGCTATATAACTGAAATATTGCTGAATGCGACGTTAACCCTTCCCTTACGGAAGAGCAGTATATACTTCTGTGGAAGTATACACTGCCACTATACTTCCACGGACCTCCCATCTACTGCGGTCATACTTCTGAAATTCAGTGCAATATCAGCTCTTTTCTTTATACTGCCACTATACTTCTGGCACTTACATTCTTGCTTTGTGTACTGCTGCCATACTTCTACAACTTGATCACATAAAATATCAATTCTATACTTCTGGTATACTGCCAATACTTTAGCAAATTTGAAGACATCAGGTGTATACTGCTGTTATACTGCTACAACTTTAGCTGTTTCCTGAGTACACTGCTGTTATACTTCTACAGCTAGTCCTTACCAAAACAGGCTTTTGACTCGAAACTATACTGCTGCTATACTTCAGTGGGCGGAATGCTGGGATAGGAATTCCTCATTAATTTGAAAAATAGGTCAACTGAAATTCCCTCCAGTGAGCACACAGTTGCTGTGTATGGCTCATGGAGAGCAGATCTATGCAGTATGCCTCTTTTCTCTGTACAGCTTTGGTCATGAACTGATGCATGTAAGTAGCATTAATATATTAGATGCCAATGGGAAGAATTCCGCTTGCATTCCATTCCCCATATTTTTCCAATACTGCATATTTTTTCAAACATACGGGGGCCAACATTATGGCATGCCTGATCCAAAATTGATCATGGTGAGAATATAGGGGGCGGTATCAGCCAGGGCAATCAGTTTAATTACACCCCAAAACATGTATAGGGCCTACCATGTTATAATACATCACATATCCATGTTATAATGTAGTAATATCCACCATTCTTGTGTGTATGATACATGCATGTGTCAATTTTGGCTGAAGGAGGATGCTTGTATACCATTTTTATTTAGGCCACACTTGGTATATGGGGCAATCTTATACTGCTGCTATACTTCAGCCTGTCTACTGCCACTATGATGCAGTCTGTCATACTTCCACTCTACTTCTACCATACTGGCCATAAGCTTTTGTCTATGCTGCTAGCCCTCTTCCATTACACTACCTCCATACTTCTGTGAAGGGTTACAGCAGCTTAATTAACATAATGTCAGCATACTGCAGTCATACTTCCACTATACTTCTAACATACTGCTACCACACTGGCCATAAGCTTCTGTCTATGCTGCCAGCCAACTGCCATAACACTGCCTTCATACTTCTGTGAAGGGTTACAGCAGCTTAATTAACATAATGTCAGCATACTGCCACCATAATTCTACCATACTTCTGCAACACTTCTACAACTCACAAATTCAGTCTAACATACAACCAATTGTCTTGAAAAAACAATCTCATGGAAATATGCTGGAAGTATATACTTCTGTCATACTGCCGTTATACTTTCAGCTGCTACTGCCACTGTACTTCTATTCTACTGCGGGTATACTTCCATTTCGTAGGGGTTAATTCTCTCTCTATATATAACTGAAATATTGCTGAATGCGACGTTAAACCTTAAATCTCTCTATCTCTCTCCCCTTAGTTGAACATTAGTTCAAGATATATTTCAACACCAGTTAACTAGATCCCATCCAAACAACCAATTATCAGTAATTATTAACCTACATGTTCGGCGTTGAGGAATTGCCTCCTCTTCATCTTGATTCTCCATTGTTGAGCCTGAACTCACACAAGTACACAAAAAGTGTTATTATTATTCATGTTAGTTCCCAGTATTCTTATTGGTTAGTCTGAAATAGACAATCTGCCTTCTTTACATAGCCACGGGACTGTGTAGACAAGAGATTTCGGTCTTGATATAACTGAGTTGTTGAATTGAATACGTAGAATTTTGTTTAGTCGTCGCTATATGGCTGAAATATTGCTGAATGCGACGGTAAACCTTAAGTCTCTCTCTTGATCGTCGCTATATAGCTGAAATATTGCTGAACGCGACGTTAAACCTTAATTCTCTCTCGCTCTCTGAATTATGGCCCTCGTGTTTTCTCTCGTAACTCATAGCAAAGAAAATACCGAGGGCTGATCGACCACAATCTTGAGCCAACCTGAACAGTTTTACGGGACTGTGTAGACAAGAGATTACGGTCTTGATAGGTTAGAGAGTTGTTGAATTGAGCCTAAAACTTCAAGGTCTAGAGAAAGCTAATGCGATTGATATATATCGCGCATTAAAAGACAGTGTTGGATCAGGACGGTCAGTACTTAAAGGTCTAGATCTTGGAGGAAGAAACACTTCTGGGGGGAAAAATATATTCCTTTTTACAGTCATGGGACATCCAATAGCACAGGAGTGGCTATCTTGTTCAAAGACAATACTGACGTCATCTTTCATAACTCGAGCGTCGATGAAAATGGCAGATTTATTGTTCTTGACATAACATTACAAGACACCAAATTGACTATCGCCAGTGTATACGGGCCCAATGTCGACGACCCCAATTTTTACTCGTTTTTTTTCCAAATAATAAAAGATATGGGGAATGAAACAATAATCATCAATGGAGATTGGAATTTAGTCCAAGATTTTACTCTGGACACGTACAACTATGCTCGTATTAATAATCCTAAGGCAAGACTTGAGGTATTAGATACAAAAAACCAACTCGATCTCGTAGTATGCTCGTATTAATAATCCTAAGGCAAGACTTGAGGTATTAGATACAAAAAACCAACTCGATCTCGTAGATATCTGGAGAGAACAAAACTCGTTGTCCCGCCGTTATACTTGGCGACAAAATACAAGATCGGGAATAAAGCAAAGTCGACTTGATTATTTTCTTGTATCAAATGATATTTATATCCAGGGCGCACTAGCAGATATCGGTATCTCTTATAGGTCCGATCATTCTTGTATCAAACTTAAATACTGTTTTGCTCGTCGTAAGCGAGGACCTGGGTACTGGAAATTTAATACGACCCTACTTGGTGATCCAAGTTATATAAAATTAGTGAAGAAGATCATTGAAGGCTCACTAGCACAGTGTTATGAGTCTGGCGACATAAGAGATTTGGAAAATGTCCATCTTAATATTGATGACCAAAGCTTTTTTGAATTTCTGAAAACGCAAATCAGAAGTGTAACTATTCCGTTCTCAGTTGCCAAAAAGAAAGAAAATATCAAAAAAGAAAAGGAAATTGAAAAGGAAATTGTTGAGAAAGAAAAAGAAATATGTCTCGCGTCCAATGATTCTATATATGAAATAAAGGAACAGTTGGACAAGTTAAAAAAGGACCTAGAAGACACCAGGTCCTGGAAGGTGGAAGGGACGATAATCCGGTCCAAAGCAAATATTATTGAATATAGCGAGAAAAACTCGTCTTATTTTTCTTCATTAGAAAGGAGAAACTACATCGTGAAAACAATATCTGAATTAGAAACAGAGACGGGAACTGTTGATACTTCAGAAGATATTTTAAGAGAACTCAAATCTTTTTATAATAAACTGTACTCCGCACGAGATGATGCAAATAATACTAATGATGATCTCTTTCTGAATCACTGTCAAACTATTAGATGAAGAGCAACATTCATGTGAAGGGAGACTGACTTTAGATGAACTAACTGATGCAACGAAAAACATGAAAACTGGAAAATCTCCCGGATCAGATGGCTTCCCGATAGAATTTTATAGATGTTTTTGGGACGAACTGGGGGTATTTCTTCTACGCTCAGCAAATCAATCATTTGAAACGGAAATATTATCGTCGTTTCAACAGCAGAGCTACATATCATGCCTACCAAAGGAAGGTAAAAATAGAAAACTTATTAAAAACTGGCGCCCAATATCACTATTAAATATAGATTACAAAATTATATCAACTTGTATAGCTAAAAGAATACGGGAAGTTTTACCTTCAATAATTGACGAAACACAAAAGGGGTTCATGAAGGGAAGGAACATCGAGGAAATAACTAGACTTTTGTTCGATCTTATAAATCATACTGAGGAAAACAGTATTCCTGGTCTACTCTTCTTGATCGATTTTGAAAAGGCCTTTGACTCTGTGTCTTGGAACTATATAGAAAGATGCCTTTTATCTTTTAATTTCGGGAATAATATTATACGGTGGATCAAGACATTCCAAAATGGGAGCAAAAGCTGTGTTATAAATAACGGGTATATCTCTGAATTTTTCATTTTACAAAGGGGTTGTCGAGAGGGGGACCCGATATCCCCATATATTTTTGTCCTTGTTGCGGAGACCCTTGCTATCGCCGTTAAACAGGACAGAAATATCAAAGGAATAACAATAGAAAACACAGAAATAAAAATTCAGTAATATGCTGATGATACTACTTTGATTCTCGACGGCTCGAGAGAATCTCTTGAAGCAGCCATGGGTCTCTTGAATAAGTTCTCTTCTTCATCCGGATTATATCTCAACGTAGATAAGTCAATCGCAGTGTGGATAGGCCGGAAAAAAGGTAATACTGTGAAACTATGTCCTCATTACAGGATAAACTGGGATCCAGGAGGATTTAAGCTACTTGGTATCTGGTTTTACCCCAACATGAATGATACTGTTGAAAGAAATTATAGCGATAAAATGACCTATTAAGAAAATTTTAGGAAGCTGGTTCAGAAGAAATCTGACCCCTATAGGCAAAATTACAGTTATTAAAACACATGTTCTTCCGCTTTTAGTACATCTATTTTCAGTCCTACCAAACCCCAATACAACTTTTATAGCAAACTTAGAAAAAAGCCTTTTCCAGTTCATATGGAACGGTAAGCAGGACAAAATAAAACGAAAAACAATCATTATGTCCAAAACAGAAGGCGGATTGGCTATGATAAATTTTCAAGCTTTTGCATCATATCTGAAAGTGAAGTGGGTAAAGAGAGTAGTGGAGGACGACGGCATTTTTGGGACATTGGTAAAAAACATATTGCGGCCTGCTGGTCATGATGTCTGGTGTCTAGATTCTACAAGCATATATGCAGTTCAAAAACAAATAAAAAACCCGTTCTGGTGTGACACACTCAGATCATGGGCAGAATGTGTGGAATATTGCGAAGTAAAAGACAAGAACTACAACAATCTTCTGTTTGACCTTGTTCCGATATCAGAGTGGAATGACATACGCCGCTGGGTGGATGTGGGTGCATCCGATATTACTGATCTCTTAAATGACGATGGTACACGCTTTTTAAAATTCAATGAATTCCAGACTAAATTTGGAATCAAACCTATTTATTTTATCCTTCATTGTGCAATAATTCACAATATATCGAATGAAAAACGTAGAAATGTAAAAAACGGTACTTTTATTAAAAATATTAAGAACCAACGGGAAGTTTACAGACGATTAATGAATCAAACATGCTTAAAATTTATTTACAGTATACTTATTAAAAAGATCGCAATCAAACCGCAACGAAATCAGGAGAAATGGGAAAATGAACTAAATTGAAAAGAATTGCCTTGGACATCAATATACAGCTGCATTTATAGTACCTCAATGGACACCACCCAACAATATTTTCAATACCAAATCATTCACAGAATACTTGTAACCAATTCTCTTTTAAAATTATGGGGTAAAACCGATACCGATATGTGTACCTTCTGTAACCAAGAGAAAGAAAGTATCCTGCATTTGTTTTATGAATGTATTTATTCGAAAGCAATTTGGAGCAATCTTCATAAATGGTCAAATGAAGTAAAAATTCAAATGGAGGAGCCGTCAGGATCTCAAGTGATCCTGGGTAATACAGGTTCTGTTCTTAAAGATCACTTGCTGTTACTTGGTAAACAATATATATACAGATGTAGATATTACAATCTGAAGCCTGCTTTCGATGGTTTAAGGGACACTGTGATCAGAACCAGAGATATTGAGAGGTATATCTATACAAAAAATAAGAATCTCACTATCTTCGCTCAGAAGTGGGATCCCCTGGCGTAACCACTAAGCAGTATTAACTTGTTGGTATCTTATGAATAATTGACTTAACAAATCTTTTTCTTTTATTTTTATCAGTTCGGTGGAGATAGCGTACGGTAAAAAGTTGTTTCTTCCAAAAATGTGATGTCATTTTTGATTGTGGATGCAGCGGCGTGTGTGTGTGTGTGTGTGTGTGTGTGTATCTGCGTGTGTGTGTTGTCCTGTTCGTGTCAGCATGAAAA
>JAVTVY010030939.1:0-13049 GCA_036873755.1 Hanleya hanleyi | reverse complement strand
TTTACGAACGCCTACATGTAGCTTAACGCTTCAGCGCCCTGGTGAATTAACCCGGCAGCTCTAATGGGTTTAGATATTCCATGGATTGACAGTCGAAATGCAGTGAGGATCCTGAACCCTATAGCCCGTAGGGCATAGGATACACCAGGGTGCGGGTGTACCACCAGGGACGTGCGCATGCGTGCGATGTCACTTCCGACGATGAGGTTACTTCCGGCCATGACGTCTCTTCTGACGATAACGTCATTCGTAATAGGGTGCAAAACTACCACTCAGTGGACGGGCTTGCGGGCGATGACGCCACTTCCAGAGATGACGTCACTTCCGGTGATGACCTCACTTTCTTCAAGGGTCAAGGGTCAATGTCCAAACGTGTGTGTGATTGGATGGTTGACAATGCGTTTAGGCGTTACGATAGAGCGTTAAGCCGTTACGATAGGGCATTGAGGCGTTAAGATAGGGCGTTACGATAGGGCTTTAGGGCGTTAAGATGAGGCGTTAAGGCGTAGACACGGGCGTTATGATAGGGCGTTAAGGTGGTGAGTGAGTAGGATTTAACATCGTTTACAACATTTTTTCAATCACATCATGACGGTGCCTACATGTGCCAGATCACGAGTGTCCACAGTTCCTATTATCCTGGACAATGATCAGCCCAGCCAGTACAGCATCCGGTCACCCATCCAAGTATTGGCGTTATGGGGTTGAGATAAGGCGTCAGTGCGTTGATAGGGCGTTAAGGCGCTATGATAGGGCGTTAAGGCGTTGGGACTGGCGTTGAAGGGCGTCACTGCAGTTCGAGGAATTAGTGTCAATTCCATGGCATATCTAGTCCCATAAGAGCTTCCGGGTTAATTCACCAGGGAGTTGAAGAGTTAAGCTAGGCGTTGGCGGGCGTTACTGTGTTACGTTCATAAAAACAAGCGTATTCCAAAGACGTGCACAGCTGACGTTCAAATGATTAAGGATACTTTTTTCTAACGGACAAAAAGTGATATGGCCGAAGATTGACGCAACACTAAATGGCGGCTTCTGACTGGACAAGAACAGCCGAGAATACAAATAACAGGTAAGAACGAATATGACAGATACAACATAAAATGGTGATTTCTGATTGGACAAGAGCCTACGAGAATTGTAAACATACCCAACGCGGCTGCCCCAACTTGGGTATGATGTGTTGGAGGGGGGAATGAAATACATGAAGACTTGTGAACGTGTTGATCTTCTTTCTCTCAACTGTCTGCATCATGGCGATAATACAATATGGGACTAGGTGTAGTGTAACATAATGGGTTATCGTAATGATGCAGACAGTTGAGAGAAAGAAAGATCAACACATTCACAAGTTTTCATATAGATTATTCTCACCTCCATCATATCTTACCCAAGGTCCAGCTTAGGCCTGCCTATATGCACTACGCATGCGCACTCAGAATTTCTCAGCAAAAGTCAGCCCATGATCTCAAGATCCCTTCCACGTGTTCTACAGCGCGAGACAGAGCAAACAAGGTGCCACACCCCATACCGCAAATGTCCATAGTGCCCCACAGTGCTAACATTGAAATAACTGAAGCGTATGGTCTTATGTAGGGGCAGATAACTCTTGCTGGGAAGTCACGTGACCGGAACTGCCCCTGACCCGCACGTGTCCTTTGACCCGGGTGTGACGTCACTGGAAGTGACGTCATCCGTGACGTCATCGCCAAACTCTCAAGCTTCACCCTCATTTTTACGACAGAATCGGTCCTTTTCCTACTACTCCCGAGATTCCGAGATAGTATCTTTCAGAATCTTGATGTCTGGCACTGCAGCCGGATGTGGGATATATCAAAATCTACCCCGTCTACCACACAGTGCCAGAGTCACATTAAATAGTGCATCTGGAGGTTATGAAATATACATAAACAGCTACCCGAAGCATGGAAGTGGGCGGAATTCTGGTTACATACCTTGATATCCTCCTCTGTTTTTGAGAGCTCTGCAGTCCTTTTCTTGATATCCTCGTATACCTGCCCCAACTGGCTCGCCCAAGATGTTAACTTCACCTGGATAATCAATGGTAGCAAATGTTATAGCGAACAAATGTTCTCTTATAATATTCTGGCAACCATTCATGGATAGCGGCAGCGGTGCAGAGATTTTGTATATTATAAAAAATATTGTACTGAATATGTGTTAGTTTATATGAGTAATTAAGCGACTCATGACATGAAGCTAGATATTCCGACTGTTGGGTTTTTTTACGTTCATAAAGTTAGACCGCGGTTCGCAGTTCATTATTCGAAGAGACCAGCAATTATTTCCTCAGATATGGAAATCTGTATTTTTTTTATTACGAGTACTTTGAACTCCAAACTCTGTATAGCAAGAGAGAATGTCATGCTGTATATCTTTGCATATTCATATCCCAAATCTGACGCCAGGGGGCGCTGCTAGAGGCGCTGTTATGAGTCGATGAATGACTGGTCCCAAATAACGAACTGCGAACCGCGGACTAACTTTATGAACGTTGGTTTTTTGCTGCGATCTCCGGAACGACAAAAAATGAGGGCTGAGACTCCGTGACTTTGTAGATTATCATATTGGGGTTATTTTAGGCCTATTAGCATGACAACCGAGCCGAGGATCATGGGTAAAGTCAAAATGGCGGCTAATTGGGGTACCAGAAAAGTGATATTGTCGTCGGATTTCTTTAAGATTTTGCCAAAGTGAGTAAAACCTATTTCATTTCATATCAGATTATTATTTACTAATTTATCATGCAGTTTTTGCGAAGAAAATACATAAATAAAAAAATTGAAAAAAGCTGATAGAAAAATCGTCCAAAAAATGCCTTTCATCATGGCGGCCATTTTTTTTTACATTTTCTATTAGAGCTGGACCCAAGGATTTCGTGTGCTAAGTTTCATCCCTCTAGCCTAAGGGACAGCGAAAATATTTATGGGGGCACTTACTGACGTGTAAATTCCTTTGGGCAAGATAGCAGAATAGTGAACGTCGGTCGGATGTATATACATATATTGATGACGCAGACGCAATATGCGTGATTCACTAATCTTATAAGGATATATTACGTTACCATCATCGCGAATATACGGACATTATCACGAGTAAACAATAAAACATACCTCAACTTTACCAATCAAGAGGTTATTCTACAATTACTGGTAAATGTTTTACCGTATCATTAAATAATATTTAAAGACTACGACTGTGGTGAATCAAACCTTTTCCGCTTCGTAAGTCGATCTCAAATTCTTGAAGGCATGCCCGCTGTGTTTCTCAATGCTACAAGGGACACACACCAGTTTCTTGCAGTCACCGCAATACATCTTGAGAGGCTCATCATGTTCCTCACATATTGGTGTCGAAGCGTAATTCTCCGGCTCAACCAAGGTGTGTCTGGAAAGTGATCCGCGCATCGGATGACACACGCGCAAACAATCTTGGCAATACAGGCACCCACATTTCACGCAACCTTTGACAGCAATCTTTGGCTGGTCACCTTCACATATGGAACAATTGAGCACATTGTCGTCATCTTTCGTTTGCCCCATCTGATATTTCTCTACTATGTTTGCGATAGTGAAATGGACAGGAAGACTAGACACACGCTGATTGTCAAGGTCTACCGGCTTTCTACAAATTGGACAACAAAGAGAGCCGTCATCAGACGTAATCGAAGTCTTTGCACCAGCGTCTGCAATCCAAGTATCGATGTTTTTCGTCCGATCGAAATTGACATACTCTCTGAGACACGCTCTACAAAAACTGTGTTGGCAAGGTAACTGAACGGGATCTTTGTATAAATCTGTACAAATATGGCACATCAATTCTTCCTCCAAAGACTTTGGTACCTTTTCAGCCATATCGCTGAAATAAAAAAATATCGAGATGTGTCACATAATGATATGAAATATAGACTGTTAGTGTTTGGCGAACATATATAATATAGTACCGGTAGTTCATCCTTATCATAATTCGCTACATTGTAAATTACCAACGTATTAAAATTATAAATTTAATACATTGAAAATCAATAAATCTTAGAAATCGGCAAACTACATGCCTCTATATTTTCTGTATTGAAATTCAACCAATCATACGAGTTTCAACTTGGTGGCATGTAATTCGGGAAGCCGCAGCCCTCTCTTCACATGATCAGTGTCCACTCTGGCTCTGCAGCAATTCATGCGTTCTTGGTGATCATAAACACGCGCTACATGATAAGTGACTGTTTGATGCACCTGATATTCAGCATTGTCTGCGGATGTATGATTTTTGTCTGGAACAGGGCGAAGCCCTATTCCCAGACTCTGCTGCCGTACAGCAAATTTGGCTGCTTGCCAACACTGGTACACGCACTATATCCGGCTGACCCCTGACCCAATAACTGCGCAGAGCCATCTGGCCAGCTTATGAGTGTGATTAGGCCAGCCAACGAGTGATGCGGTCAAAGGAAAGAAAATCCGCAGGTTCACATTTTTTAACTCCGAAGGGATAAAACCAACCAAAATCGTTTGTACATTTAGATGAATTAGGCGAAGGCCTGTATTTTAACGGTATCGCCAGTCGTATCTTTTACCTTGTTTTGTTCACACAGCTCGTGAATTAGTGGACTATGTTTGAACTATGCACATGGTAACAAGGGTTTCCACAGCACCTTGTGGTTTCCTCCTGGTGGGATTTTAATGTCCGCATTGCCCGTGATAAGCAGACGTGTGAAGTGGACAACCGTCGACGTGGGGAAAAAAACTTTGTTTGATTCATTAGCAAGTACCAGACCATACTGTATTTACGTCCTTGAACTGAATCATTGTTTGTGTTGTTTACAGCCCAACTTGAGCTGAAGGAAAACGGTTCGTCAGAATTCCTTTCTCAGCAACAACAACATTTACATTTCAGTGCTGGTAATGAGAAAATATTTGTCGCATAATTTGGCAATTAAATAATGAATTCTTATAACACGAAGTTGGCCAACTTAGATTAGTATTTTGGCCTATTTGTCAATTGTCCGTGCCAATTCGCTAAATCGTGATAGTGAATTTGTCCCGAATTTAATAGGTCTGGTTTGTACGATCGAGTTGAGCGTACACTTGGAGTTGAGCACACA
This sequence comes from Hanleya hanleyi, assembly GCA_036873755.1. Lineage (NCBI taxonomy): Eukaryota > Metazoa > Mollusca > Polyplacophora > Lepidopleurida > Hanleyidae > Hanleya > Hanleya hanleyi. Next base: position 7,933 of record JAVTVY010030939.1, on the reverse strand, counting down.
TAGAGTTGAGCACACTTTGGAGTGGAGCACATTTGGAGCTGAAAACACGCTCGAAAGATCTAAATTTAACTTGTACGGCACGTGTAAATTAAATTTCTAAGAACGATGGGAATTTCTATTGACCAGTACAGCCAACAAATTGGTATCCATTGCATACCATTACGACGCAATCAGGTAAAGCTAACATCACTCATGCTTCCGATTGTGTATGCTTTTTTACATCACTGGATTTCAAAGGTCACGGTAAACTACAGGTTTTATAGTGAGGATGAAGCTTTCAGGTCTAACTGTTCTTATTTTGCCAGTTTATGGATTATGCAATTGTTTGTATGTAGGTATTATTTCCCGGCTCTCATAACAATGGCAAATGACGTGGAAACAAATCCTGGGCCTCCTGCCCATATAATTAGCAGCACAAAGATTGTTCATGGTAGCTTTCATCAAGGAGCTCAAATAGTCTCTGTGATGTCCAGATTCATCCTTGTTTATATATAAGAAGAAAGAGGGTCCATGGAAAGAGAGATATGTAGACTGAGCGGGTGATTTTTCTTGGCTGGCGAAGGCTAGGACAGGGTCGTTGGTCACAAGGAATAGGATGAAACGAAGTCTGGAAGAGAAAAGGTGTAAAACGTGTGGCCGGGGTGATGGAAGATATGAAACATGTCTTGTTATATTGTGAAAGGTACAGAAAGGAGGGACGAGTTGAGGGGTCAGTTGATAGCTTCACATAATGAAATTAGATGGGGAATGATAAGTGGGGATGATGAAGACCTAGCCTTATCAGACTTGTTGGGGCTTGGTGGTAATACTTTGGATAAGACAGAGAGCCGTATCGTATCCAACTTTGTGCAAGATGTGTGGACCATTAGAGCGGATATTGAGGGGTTGGGGGAGGCAGAACTGCTGTAGAATGTTAATGTGACAAGACTTTACACTAAGTGCAATGTGAAGGATTACTTTGTGAAATGGTTCAACAGTGGAAAGCTGGAGAGGACGGGGAGCAATAGGATACTTAACGAGAGATCCTGAAGGATCTTGGCGCCCACCATTGTCCGATAATTGTAAGCTAGTGACAAGAGGATCTTCTTGTCCATTGTTACTAAGAACAAACGATTGATTTGTAATTTTGTTTACAGAATTTCGAATCTGAGCGAAAAAGATCAAAAAAGGGACACTGGAAAACACCAAGATATCATCTTTCTACGTTTAAGGAGTTTCAAGATTTCTAGAAACTGTACTTATGTCAGTTGTTATAGTACAAGAGAAAAGAGCAAAGTTAGTCTGAAAGTGAATGTCCGGAGGATCATTCGTCTTCGTTTTGTAGTATTTTTTTTTGCACGTGTCATCATTGGGTACTGGAAGCGAAGACAAATGTCTTTGAACCTTTGGCATGAGCTATGAAACATACTTAAGATTTTATAATTAGGAACGAATGCTAATTCTGTTCTGTTTACTGGGCTAGTTTGAGATATCTCTTTTAAGATACCATGCTCAACGAGAGATCCTGAAGGATCTTGGCGCCCACCATTGTCCGATAATTGTAAGCTAATGACTAGAGGATCTTTTTGTCCATTGTTACTAAGAACAAACGATTGATTTGTAATTTTGTTTACAGAATTTCGAACCTGAGCGAAAAGGATCAGAAAAGGCCACTGAAAAACACCAAGATATAATCTAAGTTTCAGGAGTTTCAAGATTTCAAGAAACTGTACTTATGTCGGTTGTTATAATACAAGAGAAATGAGCAAAGTTAGTCTGAATGTACATGTACGGAGGATTCTTTGCCTTTGTTTCGTAGTATTTTTTTATATTTATTTTCTTGCACGTGTCATCATTGGGTACTGGAAGCGAAGACCAATCTCTTTGACACTTTGGCATGAGCTATGAAACATACTTAAGATTTTATAATTAAGAACGAATGCTAATTCTGTTCTGTTTGTATGCAGTAGTCTACAGTTGTCGAGTTGTGACGTTGAGTCACAAGAGTCACGTCCCTTCATGTAGCCGACCCGCCGGCAGACGAAAGGGTGGAGCAGTTCACTTGCTACTGCATGGACTAAAGAAAGCTGATTTAAAATTTGAAGAAATACATTTTAATTCCGAATTATTTGAACTCCTTGCTATGGAAGGTGAAGGTATGGATATTCTGTATAGTCAGTATATAGAATATGCCCCACCGTTTGATCCGCCGACTCTTGTGATGTAACGTCACAGAATACCGAATTCATTTGAAGCGTAACTTGGATTTTCGAATCGGACCAAAAAAGGTATCTTGCACTACTAGGCCCCTTGTGGGACCTGTGTACCAAATTTCAGAAAGATCAATGAAATATTTCCTGAGAATTCACGGTAACAATATTTCAAGGGGAAATTCAAGATGGCCGCCTTCTGGCCATATTAGATTTTGGATTCGGACCCAAAAAGGTATCTTGCACAACTAGACCATAAGGGGAACCTTTGTACCAAATTTGAGAAAGATCCATGAAGTACTTCCTCGGAAATCACGATAACAAATTTGCATGGGAAAATCCAAGATGGCCGCCTGTTGGCCATATTGAATTTTCGAATCGGACCAGAAAAGGTATCTTGCACAACTAGACGACAAGGTGAACCTGTGTACCACATTTAACAAAGATCCATGCAGTAGTTCCTGAGAAATCGCAATAACAAAGTTTCATGGGGAAATCCAAGATGGCCGCCTGATGGACATATTGGATTTTGGAATCGGTCCAGAAAAGGCATTTTGCACAATTGAACCTGTGTATCAAATTTGAGAAAGATCCAGGCAGTACTTCCTGAGAAATCATGATAAAAAAATGGCATGGGGAAGTCTAAGATGGCTGCCTGGTGACCATATTGGATTTTCGATTCGGACCGAAAAAGGCATCTTGCATATCGATTGCGTACCTGTGTACCAAAATTGAGAAAGATCCATGCAGTTGTTCCTGGGAAATGACAAAGTTTCATGGGGAAATCCAAGATGGCTGCCTGGTGGCCATACTGGATTTTCAAATCGTACCAGGAAAGGTATCTTGCACAACTATAGATCCCAAGGGGAACCTGTGTACGAAATTTGAGAAAGATCCATGAAGTAGTTCCTGAGAAATCGCGACGCGATAACAAGGTTTCATGGGGAAATCCAATATGGCTGCCTGGTGGCCATATTGGTTTTTCGAATCGGACCGAAAAAGGCATCTTGCACAACTAGACCCCAAGGGGAACCTGTGTACCAAATTTTAGAAAGATCCATGCAGTAGTCCCTGAGAAATCACGATAACAAGGTTTCATGGAGAAATTCAAGATGGCTGCCTTGTGGCCATATTGGATTTTCGATTCGGACCGAAAAAGGTATGTTGCACAACTAGACCCCAAGGGGAACCTGTGTACCAAATTTGAGACATGATACAGTACTTCCTGAGAAATGACGATAATAAAGTTTCATGGGGAAATCCAAGATGGCTGCTTGGTGGCCATATTGGATTTTCGAATCGGACCAGAAAAGGCATCTTGCACAACTAGACCCCAAGGGGAACCTGTGTACCAAATTTGAGAAAGATCCATGCAGTAGTTCCTGAGAAATCGTGATAACAAGGTTTCATGGGGAAATCCAAGATGGCTGCCTGGTGGCCATATTGGATTTTCGAATCGGACCAGAAAAGGTTTCTTGCACAACTAGACCCCAAGGGAACCTGTGTACCAAATTTGAAAAAGATCCATGCAGTAGTTCCTGAGAAATCGCGGTAACAAGGTTTCAGGGGGGGAATCCAAGATGGCTGCCTGGTGGCCATATTGGATTTTCGAATCGGACCAGAAAAGGTTTCTTGCACAACTAGACCCCAAGGGGAACCTGTGTACCAAATTTGGAAAAGATCCATGCAGTAGTTCCGGAGAAATCGCGGTAACAAGTTTTCATGGGGAAATCCAAGATGGTTGCCTGGTGGCCATATTGGATTTTCGAATCAGACCAGAAAAGGTTTCTTGCACAACTAGACCCCAAGGGGAACCTGTGTACCAAATTTGAGAAAGATCCATGCAGTAGTTCATGAGAAATCGCGATAACAAGGTTTCATGGGGAAATCCAAGATGGCTGCCTGGTGGCCATATTGGATTTTCGAATCGGACCAGAAAAGGTTTCTTGCACAACTAGACCCCAAGGGAAACCTGTGTACCAAATTTGAAAAAAGATCCATGCAGTAGTTCCTGAGAAATCGCGGTAACAAGGTTTCATGAGGAAATCCAAGATGGCTGCCTGGTGGCCATATTGGATTTTCGAATCGGACCAGAAAAGGTTTCTTGCACAACTAGACCCCAAGTGGAACCTGTGTACCAAATTTGAAAAAGATCCATGAAGTAGTTCCTGAGAAATCGCGGTAACAAGGTTTCATGGGGAAATCCAAGATGGCTGCCTGGTGGCCATATTGGATTTTCGAATCGGACCAGAAAAGGTATCTTGCACAACTAGATCCCAAGGGGAACCTGTGTACCAAATTTGAGAAAGATCCATCCAGTAGTTCCTGAGAAATCGCGATAACAAGGTTTCATGGGGAAATCCAAGATGGCTGGCCATATTAGATTTTCGAATCAGACCAAAAAAGGTTTCTTGCACAACTAGATCCCAAGAGGAACCTGTGTACCAAATTTGAGAAAGATCCATGCAGCAGTTCTGAGAAATCGCGATAACAAGGTTTCATGGGGAAATCCAAGATGGCTGCCTGGTGGCCATATTGGATTTTCGAATCAGACCAAAAAGGTATCTGCACAACTAGGCCCCAAGGGGAACCTGTGTACCAAATTTGAGAAAGATCCATGCAGTAGTTCCTGAGAAATCAAGATAACAAGGTTTCATGGGGAAATCCAAGATGGCTGCCCTGTGGCCATATTGGATTTTCGAATCGAACCAAAAAAGGTTTCTTGCACAACTAGACCCCAAGGGGAACCTGTGTACCAAATTTGAGAAAGATCCATGTGGCAGTTCCTGAGAAATCGCGATAACAAGGTTTCATGGGGAAATTCAAGATGGCTGCCTGGTGGCCATATTGGATTTTGGAATCGGACCAAAAAAGGTTTCTTGCACAACTAGACCCCAAGGAGAATCTGTGTAGCAATTTTGAGAAAGATCCATCCAGTAGTTCATGAGAAATCGTGATAACAAGGTTTCATGGGGAAATCCAAGATGGCTGCCTGTTGGCCATATTGGATTTTCGAATCAGACCAAAAAAGGTATCTGCACAACCAGGCCCCAAGGGGAACCTGTGTACCAAATTTGAGAAAGATCCATGCAGTAGTTCCTGAGAAATCACGATAACAAGGTTTCATGGGGAAATCCACGATGGCTGCCTGGTGGCCATATTGGATTTTCGAATCGGACCAAAAAAGGTTTCTTGCACAACTAGACCCCAAGGGGAACCTGTGTTAAATTTGAGAAAGATCCATGCAGTAGTTACAGAAATCGCGATAACAAAGGAACATGGAAATTCAAGATGGCTGCCTGGTGGCCATATTGGATTTTCAAATCGGACAAAAATGTTTCTTGCACAACTAGACCCCTAGGGGAACATGTGTACCATTGAAGGTTATCCAGTAGTTCACTGAGAAATCAAGATAAAAAGGTTTCATGAAGTAAAGATGGCTGCCTGGTGGCCATATTGGTTTCGAGATCAGACCAAAAAAAGGTATCTGCACAACTAGACCCCAAGGGGAACCTGTGTACCAAATTTGAGAAAGATATCGCAGTAGTTCCTGAGAAATCGCGATAACAAGGTTTCATGGGGAAATCCAAGATGGCTGCCTGGTGGCCATATTGGATTTCCGAATCCAGACCCAAAAAAAAGGTATCTCTGCACAACCAGGCCCCAAGAACCTGTGTACCAAATTTGAGAAAGATCCATGCAGAAGTTCCTGAGAAATCGCGATAACAAGGTTTCATGGGGGAAATCCAGATGGCTGCCTGGTGGCCATATTGGATTTTCGAATCGGACCGGAAAAGGTATCCTGCACAACTAGACCCCAAGAGGAACCTATGTACCAAATTTGAGAAGATCCATGCAGTAGTTACTGAGAAATCGCGATAACAAGGTTTCATGGGGAAATCCAAGATGGCTGCCTGGTGGCCATATTGGATTTTCGAATCGGACCAGGAAAGGTATCTTGCACAACTAGACCCCAAGGGGAACATGTGTGCCAAATTTGAAAAAGATCCATGCAGTAGTTTCTGAGAAATCGATAACAGGTTTCAAGGGGAAATTCAAGATGGCCACCTAGTGGCCTGTCAATTTTCAGTCAGGACAAAGGTTTCTTGCACAACTAGACCCCAAGGGGAACCTGTGTACCAAATTTGAGAAAGATCCATGCAGTAGTTCCTGAGAAATCAAGATAAGGTTTCATGGGGAAATCCAAGATGGCTGCCTGGTGGCCATATTGGATTTTCGAATCGAACCAAAAAAGGTTTCATGCACAACTAGACCCCAAGGGGAACCTGTGTACCAAATTTGAGAAAGATCCATGCTGAAGTTCCTGAGAAATCGCGATAACAAGGTTTCATGGGGAAATTAAAGATGGCTGCCTGGTGGCCATATTGGATTTTGGAATCGGCCCAAAAAAGGTTTGTTGCACAACTAGACCCCAAGGGGAACCTGTGTAGCAAATTTGAGAATGATCCATCCAGTAGTTCATGAGAAATCGTGATAACAAGGTTTCATGGGGAGATCCAAGATGGCTGCCTGGTGGCCATATTGGATTTTCGAATCAGACCAAAAAAGGTATCTGCACAACCAGGCCCCAAGGGGAACCTGTGTACCAAATTTGAGAAAGATCCATGCAGTAGTTCCTGCGAAATCGCGATAACAAGGTTTCATGGGGAAATTCAAGATGGCTGCCTGGTGGCCATATTGGATTTTCGAATCGGACAAAAAAAGGTTTCTTGCACAACTAGACCCCAAGGGGAACCTGTGTACCAAATTTGAGAAAGATCCATACAGTAGTTCCTGAGAAATCGCGATAACAAGGTATCATGGGGAAATCGAAGATGGCTGCCTGGTGGCCATATTGGATTTTCGAATCGGACCCAAAAAGGTTTCTTGCACAACTAGACCCCAAGGGAAACCTGTGTACCAAATTTTGAAAGATCCATGCAGTAGTTCCTGAGAAATCATGATAACAAGGTTTCATGGGGAAATCCAAGATGGCTGCCTGGTGGCCATTTTGGATTTTCGAATCGGACCAAAAAAGGTTTCTTGCACAACTAGACCCCAAGGGGAACCTGTGTACCAAATTTGAGAAAGATCCATGCAGTAGTTCCTGAGAAATCGCGATAACAAGAATTGTTTACGGACGGACGGACTGACGAACGGACTGACTGACGGACTGACGGACGACGGACGACGGACGACGGACCACGGACGAAAAGTGATTTGAACAGCCCACCATCTGGTGATGGTGGGCTAAAAATAGCAACATGGTACAATACTTAATACTGAAGGGATCCGCGCAGTAATGTTGAAACTTCGAAAGTGTTTGAATCCTGATTATCTCCCTTGGATCGAAACATGCAGTAGTCTAAAGTTGTCGAGTTGTAACGTTGTGTCACAAGAGTGACGTCTCTTCATGTAGCCGACCCGTCGGCAGACAAAACAGTTCACTGGATTAAGAAAATTGATATAAAATTTGAAGAAATATATTTTAATTCTGAATTATTTGAACTCCTTGATATGGAAGGTGAAGGTTTGGATATTCTCTATAGTCACTATATAGAATATGTCCCAATGTTTGATCCGCCGACTCGTGTGATGCAACATCACAACTCGGGAATACCGTATTAATTTCAAGAGTAACTTGGATTTTGGAATCGGACCAAAAAAGGCATCTTGCAAGGCCTCATGTGGAACCTGTGTACCAAATTTCAGAAAGAATCCATGAAGTAGTTCCTGAGAATTGA
>JAVTVY010030938.1:0-13456 GCA_036873755.1 Hanleya hanleyi | reverse complement strand
GAAAGAGCGATAATGACTGGTCAACAACATGGGCAAAATTGTCCAGGAAGGACATAACCGAAATTTTGAATTTTGTTACGAAATTACATTTTGGTTAAATATTTGTGAAATTGATGAACTAATGACGATGAAGCTCTTCCAGGCAATCCAGGTAAACCAAGATGGTAAATCAGGGGAATACCATCTAGACCACGCTATGAAAACTTCATGCGAAATGTTCGCCGATATTCTATACGAGATCTCATAATGAGCCAGTCACGACAATTTCTACCTTTTCTCTCTGACAATGATTGACGTTTACTTCACAGAGATTAACATGTTCGCAGCCGGGATTTGCACGGGATTTATATAGCACTGAAGTTATCTGCGATATCTGAGTTTACTGAGATTGTTAAATACGGTACGTAACTGATGACAATAAATTCTTCCAGGCTAGAGTGTCCTTTGGGAATCTTGTCTTTGAATTGTACAAGAGACTTTTGCATAATGGGTCATGTGCCGACAGATTCCCCAAAATCATGATGTCTGTCGTTTTCGATAGTGTGAATCAAAATAGCATATTTCATGAAAACGAAAGTTCAAATGAAGTGAAAATTTTCCCACGGTAAATTAAAAATATACCGAGGACAAATTTCGAAAACTATGGAACTATTGGGATGTATTATCACGTGAAATATTGACGTTTTTTAAAAAGTGCAGAACTTCCTCCAGCATAACAATCCAACTGCTAAAGACGAGCGAAAAAGAGGGCTATTCTGGACTCTGGAATTTCTATGAAGCTTGGACAACTTTCAAAGTTGGTCAAACTAAAGCTTCTGATTTAGGATTCGCGCGAAGTTGTGAAAATGCCGCCATCTTAGCTCCGGTGTACGTGAGAACAACGCTACGGCTGCAAACTAATCATCAGATTGAGTTGTTGGGAAAGTGCCGGACGGGCAACATTTGCCGAACCCGTTAACCATAACCAATAAAATAATTGTATTCTATGTTAAGTTGTGGTATAGCCTTGTTCTATACTACGTGAGAACAACGCTATGGCTGTAAAACCAGTCACTGGTATGGAGCGCTGTTAGAAAATGCTGTACGGGCAATGAGTTTGCCGAACCAATTGACCAATTTCAATTCAATTTCAATTTCAATTCAATTTATTGTACAAAAACATCCAAATCTGGACAGTGTACAAAACGATAAATGTTGAACAAACACAGAACAGTAGTACATAAGATACAATGTAATATAAGGCCACACTACCCCTTTACGGCAGTGGAACTGCAGACCACACCACTGACAGGCAATGGTAAAGTTTATAGAGATTAATTACTAGTTGGACCACATCTGATCTGACTAGGGAGTAGGATCCAATGAAAGGGCTAGGCCAAGCCCAGAATATCGCCGTTTACGTTCTTCCATGCATACAAAAATATGTTTGCAAATAACAGGGGCCAAATCGGCAGGAGGGCCAAACAATATGCGAAAAAGATCCGCCTGTTTCAAACGATCAATATCAAACAGACCATCAGCAGACCATAACCAATAAAATAATTCGATTCTATGTCCACTTACCTTTCATAAAAACACCTTGTTTATCAGCGACTGTCCATTTTTAGCTTTACAAGACGTCTAAACACGGACGAGGGCGGTAAAACTGTCCGCATCGCCGTTGTGCGTGTAGTGTTTATCGCGAGTAGTTGTGGCGCGTAATCAGCGTTCTGATCGATGCAAGATGGCGGCGATGTGGACAGTTTTACCCCCCTCGTCCGAGTTTAGATCTCTTGCCAAGCTAAAAATGGACAGTCGCTGATAAACAAGGTGTTTTTATGAAAGGTAAGTGGACATAGAATCGAATTATTTCATTGGTTATGGCCAATTGGTTCGGCAAATATTGCCCGTACAGCATTTTCCCAACAACTCCATCTGGTGACTGGTTTACAAATTACAGCCATAGCGTTGTTCTCACGTAGTATAGAACAAGGCTATACCAGAGCTAATTCTATGTCCACTTACCTTTCATGAAACACCTTGTTTATGAGTGACTGCCGACGTTTAGCTTTGCAAGATATCTGAACTCGGACGAGGGGCTAAAACTGTCTACATCGCCGACCCCGATTTCGCGCCACAACACTGCGCGCCAAACACTACACGCACAGCAGTGATGTGGACAGTTTTACCCCCCCCCCCTCGTCCGAGTTTAGTCTTCTTGCAAAGCTATAAATGGACAGTCACTCATAAACAAGGTGTTTGATGGAAGGTAAGTGGACATAGAATCGAATTATTTTATTGGTTATGGTCAGTTAGTTCGGCAAATATATAATATATGGTTTCAAACACGGGGGTTGGCCAATTGTTATCTATAGAGAAATATTTCTCTATGGATACGGTAGTCTATATCATATTTGGCAAACCCCCATAGATTCAGCTTCCTTGTTGTTGAATTGGACCTGGCTACGCCCGAAAAGCCCGGGCCTGGTAGGGTTAATTGACATTATAGACTTGTCTACTAGTGATGTTTTAAATGGTACCGTCAAGACATTATTTATTTATTTACCAATATTTGTATAGGAATTGCCCCATTCAGGCCTAGCCTGCTCTAACAGGGGGTCCTATATACATACACACATGCACACATATAACACACACATATATATATACATTCAACAGATAACAGATATAAATTAAGATGCTTCAACAAATATAAATTAAAAATGCTTCAGCCATTATCTCATTAAAATTGGGTGGTAGGATCTAAAATAAGCATTTTTAAAAGAAGGGACTGACGGTGCGTTCCGTACATTGACGTTTAAACTGTTCCATAGAACGCCACCAGAGTAATAAAATGTTCTAGAGGAGTGATATGACGTTTCCTATCGTCACAACCATACCACTTTAATCCAGATAAAGTCGGAGTGTCGACAGCACAGGCATTCATAGGATGGAAATGATTTCGCGTCCGATCAGGGTTAAGGATTTGCTGAAACCAAGTTGTTGTGGCGCGTCACCATGGTGCACGTGGGATTGTTGATCCGATGTGTTTTTGTTGGAAATTGTCTTGTTTCACTACTACAAAGTTCATTATCTTAAATTTAGGCGAATCGACTAACTTTGACAGGTAGTTCACAACTTATTGACGCAAAACGACGATCGACACAGTGCTTATGCATAGTGTATTTTGTGACATTGTAGTAAAGTTGTACACCCTTTCCGTTGTTGTTGTCAACGAAATCCAAAATAGAAAAAAAAAATAAGTCTCTTGATAGCACTGATTGAATAATTTTCAATTCCACTGACCCATACCTTGATAATTTTGTATTCATTAGGGGGGATTTATACACGAAATCCGTAATTTGATCCGTAATCAAATTTGTCCACCCCTTGTGAGTCTTTTGGCGATTTCTTCCCAATGGCCTTAGAGTAGGCCTATAGTTATGAAAATTCACCCACTTTTCAATCTAAACACGATCGATGAAGATATTGAAATAAGAAAAATGAGAGAGAATTTTTTTTTAAAAATTCACTATTACATTTATTTTGTACGTGATTTTAGTCAGTTGGACTGTCAATCGGGTTTAACCCAGTTAAGTATAAGAACCTCAAATGCAGTGTCCAATTGATGAACAAGTGTCAAACAATATAATCAGAGTGATATTCAGTACTATTGCAGATCTCTCAAGTTATAACTTTGCCAAGGCGTGACATTTGAGTATATCCATCCAGGAGTTACGAGCCCCCCAAAATGCGAAGTTTTACTCATTTTCATACAATTTTCCACATTTTTGTTTCATATAACAGCCTACCATTATACATTTCACTCTTCACGGAGGCTATAAACAGATACTTTATAACCAATCTAGGAAAATTTTAGAAATTACTTAATGAAATAATTTTATGAAAATGCCCTAATGTGTGCATGAGATTTTCATATAGCTGTGTGAGTGCGTAAGACTTGTCAAATGTGTAAGTCTCACGCCAAATGCATAAGGGTTGATAGGTCTGCTATTTTTTGGCATTTGTAGATCAAGTTTATGCTGCATTTGGGATTCGTTGTTCTGGCATTCATTCATCCATCCTCACCTTGACATGCCTTTCCTTCCATCTAAAGCAGTAATAATACTAGTAGTAGAATATATTTGCACAAATTTTCGCAACCATGTCGAAGTTGTATATTATGGAAAGAAACTGCTATAATTAAAATCTTGCAAAACATGCAAACACCGAAGATATGATGGATAATTCTCAAAATTTGGCAAATCTGTTCACATTAATTCTCCATAAACCTTTAATATAACAGCATTTTTCACTCTTGATGGTATATTTATACTGTTCAAATAGAATTGCTCAGCGTTTGTGCTCATGGCGCTTGTGGTGGAAAAGTCCCAATCTTCAGTCACAGACAGGGTTGCAAGGTCTTGCAGGCTAAAGCATACCCGAGTTCATTTGCAAAATCACCTGTAGAATCCAGATCCCAATTATTATGTAAATACTCAAGTTTCTCAAAGTCCAAACAAAAGTGTCTGTCATTCCAGTTTGTCAGAGGCAACCTAGACACTCATTTACATTTCAAAGGCATGTTTAGTGAATAGACTGCACTTGATGCAGAGACTTTGGTGTAAATGACAATCTGACATGTCACTCTGACCCGTATAATGAATATTCAACCTCAAAACACTTTTGGCTTGTTTGGAGAATTCAAATAAACACATTTTCAAAATATTTTCCATTCAACTCTAAATGCTAAATGATTTGGTTAGCTAATATCTATAAAAATGTTTCGCTTTCTTATATCTCTCCGACATCGGCGAAGCATTTCTTGGAAATTCATTTCAAAATTGCTCGAATTCGAGCTTCTATCTTTGTTATATTTTATCACATTTTGAGTGCCTAAATGGGTTGAGCCAGATTGACATTTCCATTGACTAAAATTACATACAAAATAAATGTAAATATGAAATTATTTTTTTTTTCCTTTTTATTCTTTCAATATTTTCTTCGTATCGAGATTGAATAATGGGTGAATTTTCATGACCATACCATCCATGACAGACTCACAGTTTTGTTTTTAATTTTTGTTCAATAATGTGAATTTTGAGAACAATAAAAATTAAACATTTCAAATCTATTTGAATCCTTGAATCACAAGATTTGGTATTTTTTTTGGTGTACCAGCTTTTTTGCAATAGGCACTCTTAACCCTTGTCCGAGCTTCCTATGATCCTTCATGCCAGACAAGGGTTAATTTTTTAGAGATTGTCTGGCTAGGGTCAGAGTTCTCTCCCATAGAAAAAACGCCCCATGACCTCATCCTAGTAAAAAATATTTTTATTATATATTCAGCATTCTACAACATTTAACTCACATATATTTATTAGTGAATAATTGTGGTTGTTGTGGATCAGTTGTGGTTTCGTTGAAGCAAATGAAATGAAAGTAAAGTTGATGATACTGTAATAGACGAAGAATGAAATGGATCTTGTTAAACTTGGGCAGACAATGAAAGGAAATTATTCACTAACAAATATATGAGTCAAGTGTTGTAGACTGGCCGAATATATATTCAAAATATTTTTTACTGGAATGAGGTAGTACGACCACGGGGTCGCTCCCATTTTGTTGTTTTTTTTGTATGGGAGAGAACTCTGACCCTAGCGAGACAATCTCTCAGAAATTATCCGTCGTCTGGCATGAAAGGTGATAGGAAGCTCAGACTATCTTAGCCCTACCATTTCTAAGACCCAAATGTGTTTGAATTTCTCTAATGCCATCTACTCTGACAGATGTGACGTTAGACACCAGTTTTATTTCACTTTCATCTCTTATTATTCCCATTTGCCCTATTTTTTCTTTCTAGCTTGATGAGTCAGTAGTGGTCAGATAATGAAAAGTATGTAGGCCTAATGGTTATAGCTGATTCATATTTTTCTTATTTAGGTCATCATTTGAAATGTTTCTAACATCATTTTTGATATGACAGATAAAAAATGACAGATTTTGGTACCCTTTATGAGAGAATTTATTTGCCCTTAGCCATTGGGAAGAAATCGCCAAAAAAACTGCCAAGGGGTGGGAATATCTGATTAATCAGAATTTTGGGTATACATCCTCCTTAAATTTTGCACAGCAGATAAAAATACTCGGCTACGAAAATGGTATAAATGACACTGGCACGAGATGCGGAATGTATGAAAGATTAGCACACAATATATATGTTTATTTATCAATAGTGATTGATTGTTGATGTGTTTGGCACTGGCATATTCCGTTTTCAAATATCCCATTGAAGGTGAATAGATCACTTGGGCTGTTATTTTACTAGGCTAATGTCTCTCTATAAAAAATCCCTGAAGGCCAACTCAAATGAACTGTTGTTGTTGTAATTAATAGATATGTTAGCGGTCTTGAAATATTGCAAAATCTGACAATTGCAATAGGCCCTAGAGATCTGAAACTTCATGTATTGAGGGTCATTGCATGAAAATAAAAGACCTGAGACCTTCGCCTCAGAAGTGGACTGAACCAGCCGAGGCCAAAGGCCGAGGTCAGGTCAGTCCACCGAATGCTCCCCTTTATTTGGCAAATCCATGCATGTAAGACACATACAATAGGTGACTACATGTGGGGAACCATTCAACCAACGAGTGAAAAGGGCCAAGTATATTGCACGCAAAGTGTTGCCGATTGAAGTTGTCTTAAATGACGGGTCTGCCCTTTATTTTCATGCAATGTCCTCAACAGAATTGATTAATTGTATAATGATCAATGATTTCCTGATCTTATGCCACAGTGACCTTTGACATCTGACCTCGACCTCAAGTTTGGTACGCGACACATCGTCCCCACCTTGTCTATCCACTCAAATTTTTTTTTTAAAAATGCAACTGTGGATAGAAAACTGTCACAGATATAGACTGGGCACGAACAGTTCCATGATTTCATGATTTTTAGGCCAGTGACCTTTGACCTCTGATCTCAACCTCCATTGTAGTACACGACCCATTGTCCACCCCAAGGGTATCCGCTCACAAAAATAGTTTTGTTCTTTTTAGAATATAACACATTATTGATTGATTACCTCTTTCTCACAGGAACAACTGATGCAGGCAATATCACACAGCTAATACTATTGGTGATTTTCACACTATTCAAGAATACAGCTGAGTGTCGATCTCCAGTGCACTGATATTGTTGCACAACAGATTTGGCGGGTTACAAGAGTAAAATGAAAACCACAAAGTCCAGACATGACACTGCTGTGAGTTATGTGTAAATTGATACAACTTGTATATTCAATCATTTAGTCATTAGTCATTCATACATGTATAATTTCTTCTGCAATCAAATTGTATTACTTATTGGTAGAAACTGTAATACAAATATTCTCTAACAAATAAAAATAAAATGCTACCCACATGCTATGAGATAGTGAGATGACAAATTATCATTGGAAATGAGACACACTATACTTCATATATTTAGCAGAACCACTAGTGGAGCATTGAGTGGGTGGGTGGGTTAGGAGGAGCACATGGAGGGAGCAAGAGCATGGGAAGGTAGCACAGAGGGGGAGCAGGGAGTACGGGGAGGGATCTGGGAGCATGGACAGGAAGCAGGGAGCATGGGCAGGGAGCACAACTAGGGAGCAAGAAGCATGGGAAGGGAACAGGGAGCATGGGGAGGGAGCATTGGGATGAAGCAGGGAACACAGGAAGTGAGCAGGGAGCATGGGGAGGGAGCATTGGGATGAAGCAGAGAACACAGGAAGTGAGCAGGGAGCATGGGGAGGGAGCATTGGGATGAAGCAGGGAACACAGGAAGTGAGCAGGGAGCATGGGGAGGGAGCATTGAGATGAAGCAGAGAACACAGGAAGTGAGCAGGGAGCATGGGGAGGGAGCATTGGGATGAAGCAGAGAACACAGGAAGTGAGCAGGGAGCATGGAGAGGGAGCACGGGGAGGAAGCCTGGAGAGGGAACAGGGAGCATGGAGAGTGAACTGGGAGCATGTGGGTGGGGAGAAGCAGGGAGCACGAGAGGGGGGAGGGGGCATTGGGTTGAAGCAGGGAGCATAGGGAGTGAGCAGGTATCATGGAAAGAGAGCAGGAAGCACGGGGAGGGAGCATGGGGATGGAGCAGGGAGCCTGGGGCATGAGCAGGAGGCATGGGCATGGATCAGGGAGTGAGCAGGGATGCATGGGGAGCATGGGGATGGAGCAGGGAGAACGGGAAGGGAGAAGGGAGCATGGGGATGGAGTAGGAAGCATGGAGATGAAGCAGGAAGCATGGAGAGGGAGCAGAGAGCATGGTGATGGAGCATGGGGAGGAAACTCGGAGCATGGGGATGGAGCCGGGAGCATGGGGACGAATCAGGGAGCATGGGGAGGAAGTAGGGACCATGGGGATGGAGCAGGGAGCACAGGGATGTACATTGTAGCAGGGAACATGGGGCTGAATCAGGGGGCACGGGAAGTGAGTAGGGAGTATGGAGAGGGAGTAGTAGCATGGGTATGGAGCAGAGAGCATGGGGAGTGAGCAGAGGCACGGAGACGGAGTAGGAGCATGGGAATGGAGCAGAGAGCAAGGAGAATGAGCAAGGAGCACAGAGAGGGAGTAGGAGCATGGGGATGGAACGGAGTACGGGGAGGATGTAGGGAGCATGGGGATGGTGCAGGGAGCACGGGGAGTGATCAGGGAGTTTGCAGGGAGCACGTGGACTTGGCAGGAAGCACGGGGAGTGAGCAGGGAGCAAGATGAAGGAGCAGGGAGCATGGAGAGGGAGCAGGGAGCATGGGGAAAGAGCAGGGAGCATGGGGAGAAAGGCGAGAGTACAGTTTTATGCCTCTCATTTTCCTAACATACAGGTTCAGGGCACCAATGACAGTAGTATTGTGAGTAAATGTTCAGTGGCTAGACTGGGTTACTTCAAGGATGACTTCCTACAACTGTTTGTCCATAAACAGGGCAGAAGAGCACCACTCATACACAGGTATGTAACTTAATTGGTGATTCAGTGAAAAAACAGGGGGGTGACGATCATCCCCTCCTGATTTTTTCAAATGTTGATGATGGTACATGTAATTATGGGGCCGAAATGTTTTGCATTGAAGAGCAGAATATCCTGCTAATAATGGGGAAAGCTAAACCTAGGAATAAAGAGTCACAAACACACAATAGGCCAATTGACAACATCGAAGCATTGATGTACACATATCCAAATTCTGCTCAGTCATTGACTGATTTCTACAGCATTCATAGTTTTATCCATCTATCTATTTATATTAATTAAAGGAATGCTTCACTCAACTCAAATACGTTTCTAAGTATTGTAAAGGCTTCTACTTAAAAATAAAGTATATCGAACATCTCTTGCCAATTAAGATGGATAAGTATTATTATATTCATTTCTGTGTCTTAATATTCCCGAGTATCTGTTTGTCACAGCCAGTCCTACACGAAAACGAGACAGCTAGAGCTAATGACGCCGTATTAAGTATTAGAGCATCATATGCAGATTTGTTCAACACGACTTCCGCAATGAGTTAAAATTTAATGCCATTCACATCTAATACAGTACGGGAGTAGAATGTGTTCGTATGCTCAGTGTTAATAGTATGCTCATACAAAAATCGATAATCCATCGGTTTCCCACTCTTTTCATCATTATGACATCAGAGGCCTTAATCTTTGACGTAATTTAGAATTCTATGTGACATTGCTCAGAGCACCAAATTATGTCAAACTAGCCAGGAAAATGGCGGCATCCAGATGCTCGGGATTAAGACAAAGAAATGAATAAAATAATATTTTCCGGTCTTCACTGACAAGAAATATTTGGCACACTTTATGTATAAATACACACCTTCACAACAGAAACATATTTGAATTGGATGAAGCATTCCTTTAAACATTCCTTTGTAAGAAATAGGCTCTCATTTGCAAATTTTCCGGTAATGAGTGAGTGAGTCAGTCCATCCGAATCCTTTCGTCGGCAAAATAAGGAGAACCGTTGACATTAGAACCTTGAATCCATGAATGTGCATTAGGGGACTGTTGCCAGCAAGTTCTGAGCTGGCCTAATTTTGATGAAAATTTGACCTACTTAGGAGACCTATAAGATTGCGCTTGAAGCCCCAAATCATCTTCCTCCAGGCACAGTACCATCTATTACAATGCATAGGCTATTTCGCGCTACATATATGGCTATACCTATAACCTGATTAGTCTTAGGTCAAGGAACACACTTAAATCATATCAAACCCTACTTCGTAGGTCCTGTGACGTTGGTCACACTGCCATGTATTTAGCAGATTCACTTTCACATGTACAAACACCCATTTCATGATGATCAGTTACATGTACTCCCATGCAGTTTGAGAATGTAGATTTTTTCTTTAATACTAAAGACTTGCAATTTTTCAGCATTTTGGACTTTTTTTTACACAGAGGCTACTATATCCGGGCAAAGGCTATGGATTTTATCCTCAAAGAGTTCCTGAAACAGAATGAAGGAAGACCCAAACAGGTGAGGTTGTTTCTCCGCTGGAAAAACAATTGGTTTAAATTGGAGCGATATGCAAGAGGTGAGAAAAATTGACGACATCTGGCGACTGAAAAGGAACCATATGACTCTACAGGAAAGCCTTCTTTGGCACCTAGCTATGTTACATTCAGACCCGAGAATACGGTGGATTCTCAGACGTAGCCTAAGTATCTCAGCCGCGCTTTTATTGCAGATGTTCATGTGCAGACTATGAAGTATCTACATGGCCCCTAGCACCGGCTTAAGCGGAATTAGATACGCAAGCTCGAGACTTGTGATGACAGATCAGCTCAAACAACTCATCTGATGTTAATGGATGAGCATCGTGGACGTCTGATGGAGTAAATGCCTCAACACTGGGTTAAAACCTGGTAAATGCAGAAATACCCAGAAAAACTAACCTGAAAAGTCCGATGTCGTACGACTTAAATTTCCAACCAAAACAAAATCACCAAGACCCACCCATTTTAACTAAAACATATGTGAAACAAAGCATTCTTTGATGCTGTTACATTATGGTATAGCTTGTCAATCACAGCTATTACACAATGGAGTGTAAGAGAAACTGTTACAGTGCATCACATGATATCTTCCAGGTTTAAGGCACTTTGATTGGTCAATTCAAATTGTCAACAAGAAATCCATGATTTTCATTGGCTTGTTGAGAAAGTTGGAAGTTAACATAAAGGTTCATTGAAAGCTTTCCTGTTTTGTCAATAAAAACTAATTTTAACATGCATCATGTGTAAGACTTATATAAATGGGTTTTTTGTCTTTTTCTAAAAAAAAATTTAAAAAAAAACAAAAAACAAAACAATGGAAGACATTTAAATATTCATTTTTTGAATATTAAAAGCTCAGTACCTACTGGTACATGTATGTTCATGATAAATGATCAGGGAATTTTCACGATATCAATTTGTTGAGGCTGTTGGGAGCATCACTATCACATATGTCATTTCACACATTCCATGTGCTCATTTGTGTATAATCCTGTCTTTGCACAAAATTCAAGGTAATCCTTTAACAATACAGATGTTCTGATAGCACCATCAGGGTTCATTTTTTACTCACTCACTTTCCTATCTCTTTAACATGAGGCAAGTTTTTAAACTTTCGATAACTGGACTATTTTTGACCTGAAATTGCCAAAATTTTCATAAATGTAAGCTAATTAGTCTTTTTCTTCGAATAGTAGGAAAATCTGATCATCCATTAATATAATATTTACTCCAGTTACCAATACAGTTAAAATGTAGTTAAAAAACCTGCGCATGATGAAGAGATAGGGGAGAGACAAGAGAATGAACCAGATCTCACACAGTGACCCACATGTCTGTGCACCTGTCGCTGCATGATAGTATTATCTAAGGATTAACATGGATTATTGTGCAAACCAACCATCCAATGACAGGAATTGCAGTTTAGCAACACAAAAGCTGGAGTGGTCAAATTTATTAGAACAAGAAGTTGACAAAATGTTGTAAAAATCATTCAGATAATGATCCATTATTTTTTTGTTAATTCAATGATTTTACAGGGTGATCAAATTTATTAAAAAGATTGATTTTGTTCACAAATTTGGGAGGTCACTGAATGTTAATAATTTGAGGATTCGCTGTATTTGGGAGGTCACTGAATGTTAATAATTTGAGGATTCGCTGTATTTGGGAGGTCACTGAATGTTAATAATTTGAGGATTCGCTGTATTTGGGAGGTCACTGAATGTTAATAATTTGAGGATTCGCTGTATTTGGGAGGTCACTGAATGTTAATAATTTGAGGATTTGCTGTATTTGGGAGGTCACTGAATGGTAATAATTTGAGGATTCGCTGTATTTGGGAGGTCACTGAATGGTAATAATTTGAGGATTCGCTGTATTTGGGAGGTCACTGAATGGTAATAATTTGAGGATTCGCTGTATTTGGGAGGTCACTGAATGGTAATAATTTGAGGATTCGCTGTATTTGGGAGGTCACTGAATGTTAATAATTTGAGGATTCGCTGTAGGCAGGATTATGGATACCTGAATTACTGAGTGTGGTATCTAAAGTTATAAGTTAAGTTCCTTCTCATTGAAGAACAAGCCCATGCAATCTAAATATGGAATATTCATTTCTGCATTTTTTGCACAGGTACTCTCCCTTGGTGCCGGTTTTGATTCCACATTTTTCCGCCTGAAGTCGGAGGGCCTCTTGGATGATACAATTTTTATCGAGGTAAGAGACAAAATGCTAACCTTGCAAGACCAACAGCAACAACTAATTTGAAGCTGATTGTCCCAACTGTGAATCAATTTGGATCTTTAATATAAACAAAAAATAATTGTCAGCCTGGCTGATCTACCATCCATGCTCAACGATCCCAAACTGCTGAAGTCACTCCCTTAGTATTTCTATTATTGAGACACGCAGGATCGTTGTTTGTCTTCAAATTATCATGAACTAATGAAAACTGAACAATGAAAACTTAGGTGTGGAAGACCACTTTAGTTATGCTCTGTTTTTGTCATCATTCCTGCTGGTTTAATACTCATGATCAGAAATCTGGCCTAAGATGATCCTATAGGTGGGGCTAGTCAAGTATTAACATGGTGGCAAGGAATAAGTCGCAAACAGCTGTTCTCACCAGGGCTTACCACAATATTTTGCACCGATTAAGCGGACAGTTTGTAAATCCCTCCAAACCTGCCTCTAAGCTCCACCCTTCAATTGGTTTGAGAATTTCATGGTCTGAAGTATTGACATCCAGCCAGGTGGTCTGATGTGACGTCACAAATCAGCATCAAACAAGGCAGATAAGTGATGTGGTTTTCATTTCGGAAATGAGATACCAACTTCGGAGCACTTTTCTAAAGCTACTAAGAGATGAAATATTTTGAAAGACCAAAGCCAGAAGAATTAAATAGGCTTATACAATGTAGTTTCAA
>JAVTVY010030937.1:0-11933 GCA_036873755.1 Hanleya hanleyi | reverse complement strand
CAACTATTCATGCAGTATTTCAAGAGAAGTGGACATTATCACCTGGTCACCTGATGATTCATATTCTACAACCCATGCATAGTGTCTGGATATTTTTATCATTGTTTCACCGCTTCGTACGGCGGAAGGGATCAATACATGATATCATGTGCTTTGTTTTATTAAAATTCCAAATATATTGTAAAAAGCAGAAATAAGGTAAGCTATATATAGCATCTTGATCCTAATTAATTATACGACTCAACTGCTTGTGTCACAGTTTCTATCAGGACTTTGTCCTACACTGTGAAAACAAGCGTACATGTCCTGAAAACTGAAATGAACACTGTCTTGTAACACCTTTCGAACATGTAAAAGTGTTCAATTTGAAAACTAAGATGAAAAGCGATTTATTATAAAATATGTCGCAGAAGAGTTATCAAGCTGATTAACTATGTCATCTTAAATAAAAACAAATAATATAATGGAAAATCAGTGTTCAATCTGAAGTGTGTTCAAGTGAAATTTGAAAACTTTTACGCGAAATTTAACTCTTTTACATGTTCATGCGGGCGCTAATTTTCCAAAAGTGTTACAGAATATGGTGTTCGAACAGGTAGGGTAATCAGTTGTGAACACGCGTGTATGAACATAAGCGTTCAGTTTTTAACATGATATGGTGTTCTGATTTGAACGTCAATATGAACGTGTGTTCAGTGCCGTCCAACCACATATTTCTATTTCTGAAGTACTTAGAGTTGTGGAATTTTTGGTACCTTTTTCTTTCCATTATGTGTTCAAAAACGGGTCAGTTGATTCAATAACATTATTTCAACTTATTCCAACAATCTCCTTAACTGGTCAGAGATGAACGCATTTTCGTGTTTGATAAGTGTTACAAGTGTTTTTCTGAAAGTGTAGAACGCGCCAAATCGGCTAAAACCAATACAGAATGGCGTTGGCGTTAACCTGCAAGCACATGTTCATGTTCCGTTTTCTCTGGAGACTATAGGGTGACAGATCTGTGGTGGCGGATACATGCCATGTCGAACCATCGTGCCTTCGCCATATTTTTACTGGGGCGGTCGTATATACGATGGCACAATTCGATGATACGATACGATACGATGGTACGATGCGATGACACGACGGTACGCTTATTCGACGATATGATTGTACGATGGCAAGATAAAACGATGAAATAAATTAAAAATCATTTAATATAATTTATTCACGCATGACTCTCTTTTGAACAAGTGATCGACTCGGCAACTTGCCCGAAGCGCGATGATACGATAGCACGATGGCACGATGCGATGGTACGATGAAGAGATTTTCACTGAAGCGTATTGCTGCAATAAACATAAAATATAATTTTTATTCGGGAATTCCTCAAATTGCATGAAATTTTCAAATTTTGTGAGGAAGGCTTTGTACATGTACATATGAAATGTTCAAAATTTTCGGAGAATGTGCATGCTCCCAAATAACATGTTAGAGATACTTTATGTTAAAATGCTCCTGTTGATAGACAGACTGAACAGTTGGCGCATTGGGCAATTTTTCATCCCAAACAAGATATATTTCTCCTCAAAGAAAGCATTACTAGTTTTTTTTATATATATTCAGAAACTGCGCATGCTGTGAATCTCGAAATCCATGCGTTATAATAAAAAAAAAACAAAAAATAAAATAAATAAGTAAAAAATGAAACATGACCACATACCTGTTTACTATTGTACAATCAAAGTCTACTTACAATAAATATATAAAACTAGTCCCTTCCACAAAAGTTAAATATGTCATTTCTTTGCCACGGTGTGGTGTTTGGCTTTCCCGCAGGTGAAGTTAAATATCGATCCACAGCGAAAATTGAATTTAGAGTTTTGTTTGTACACCAGCTTTCATCGCTGTTTTAAAGTTATTGTGTGAAATATGCTTAGCAAAACATTCAGAATACTCAGCTCATAGTATTAACTCGCTTGACACGTATGTACAGGAGGTGTTTAGTACCGTCTGTTTGCAGGATGGTCATTGTACCGCTCAAAGACCCGAGAGGGATTATCTAGGAGTTGTTCAGAGTCAGTTGTTGCCCATTGACAATGGAGATTACTCGACAGGACGAAAGTGCAATCGACCGGAGATAGTTTATTTCGTTAGATAATACAGACTGGAATTGTGTTGAAAATAATCGACCAAATTAGCGCGTGAAAGCTGACGGTATAAAACGATCAGTGGTCACCTGAAGAGATCAGTCAAAGAGTCAAAGTACGTACGGATTGAATACATAACTTGGGGACTGGTCAAGTGGTCAGTCCGGCTGAATGTTCTACAGTTAGTGCATGGGCCTTTCATAGTCAGTACATGGACCTTCTCAATTACAGGTAATATCACGTATGGCAAACACACCTGGTCACATTTATGAATCATGATTGTGCCGTATTCGTTGATCCCAGCAGAATATTTGGAGCCATTGTTGGTGGAAACTACGATAGAATATACTATAGAAGATGATAAATTCCCTGGTCTGAATGACGATCAGCACATAAATCAACCCGCCTTGTTTGTGGTCCCGATGCCCCGTCCAGATTATAACCTGAGAATGGATTATACTACACCTGTGACAGGAAAGTCGAGTTCTACTGAACAGGAGTTTCAACATGACGGACAGCAATTCACCCAACCGAGTTGGGTTGTACCCTCAATATATCCTCGACTTTGTGAACAGGGGCTGGGTTATTCTGAATCTTCTTGTGAGTCAATTCATGCTGAACCACGTTATTCACTTTCATCTCAAAGACGAGATTGTAGAATTGGTAATTATCACGGTGAAAATCATCAGGACATCTCAGACCACCAGCACCAACAACAACACCAACAACAACGTGTATCTCAGCAGGAGCCGCCGAACCCGAGGGGAAATCTTTCAGCACTCATGTCTTGTATAGGTACGTATTATAGTCCATGGGCCACCGTAGACCCCCGGGATTTTTCAAGGTTACATCACCCTCATTCCAGACCCATCTGAATATACAATGCATTCATTGTCTATTTATCCGACAATTTTACGTCTGTCAATAAGAAAATATTGTACGACGTTGTCAAACTACTGTCTCTGGTATTCCTTGAAGATTTGCGCTGCTGTTGTGCGCTTCGGAGTGGGTACGTGAGTGGATACCAGATTGTATATACCAAAGATTGGGGGGGGGGGGGGTAAGAGGATTCTACTGTTTTTTTTGAAGATCTTTAACATGGCTGACAAGAAGAAAACAGACGAATTGTATGAAGAGATATTCATATGCACAGCAGAGCAGTTGTTTCGGATAATTTCGGGAATATATCTTACGTATATCCCCGGCATATCTCTCATCAGGGGCCAAGCCTAATCATGAATATAAAAAAAATTATTCGCCATATATACTCTAATATTCTTGCAGATATAGTGATGCCGATATTACCCACGGGGTGAAATCTTATATTATTTTAGATTTACACTCTTCGTGTGCGGGCAGTTTTTGCTGAGTTTTTGGCCTCGCGAGGCCGGGAAAAAGATATGAAACTTATTTGATAATTTCACCTCGCGAGGCCAAATCCTCAGCGTGTGCGGCGAACGCAAGCCAACAGCCCAGCAGTTTTATTGGAACGGCCAATGAATCGCATGTTATTTTCACGCGATTTATACGCACGACTCTTCAAATGGTCTTGAAGAAGACGTTATGAGGAAACTGAAATCAATTTCGTGAAACTCTTGCTAACCGTGTGCGTTGAAACCACACGAGAGCTAACCCTTGAGCTGACAGGCAATTGAAGCCGTTAGCTCAGCTGACATCTCTCGTGTGCGCCGGGCTTTATTCTTGTCCATGCTGCACACGTTGTGTAATTGTTTATTAATTTCCATTCACACGTGTTGTTTTTCTCTTTCTTGCTGACGGTTTTTGTCAAGTGCCATTGTACATGTATTTTAGCAATATACTTAATGGAGCGGCACGATCCCGGCATGGTCGTCAGGGGGATCGGATTATGCGTCGAAAACATCTACCTCCACAATCGGGCCTGATAGCATATTCTTACTATTTCTCAATTCAGGTGTCGGAACATGGATCTCACTTAAAGAGAGATTTAATACGGTGCATGTTCATTTCAGGATGTCAGCCGCTGTCTGCATTCCGTCTCTCAATGGTAATAGTCTGTGGGAACATCTAACACTGTCGCAAGCCGCCGGAATATTTAGGCGAATCGGATTATGCGTCGAAAACGTCTACCTTCACAATCGGGCCTAATAGCATATTCTTACTGTTTCTCAATTCAGGTGTCGGATCATGGATTTCACTTAGGGAGCTTCTTGAAATTAGGAACTGAGTTCCCTGGTAGGGATGGCATATGCCGATTATTCAAATGGGATCATCTAACACTGTCGCAAGCCGTCAGTTGATTCTGATGGCTTGCGACAGTGTTAGATGTACCCACAGACTATTACCATTGAGAGATGGAATGCAGACAGCGGCTGACATCCTGAAATGAACATGCACCGTATTAAATCTCTCTTTAAGTGAGATCCATGTTCCGTCACCTGAATTGAGAAATAGTAAGAATATGCTATCAGGCCTGATTGTGGAGGTAGATGTTTTCGACGCATAATCCGATTCGCCTGACGACCATGCCGGGATCGTGCCAGTCCATCAAGTATATTGTTAAAATACACTGGCACGTGACAAGAACCGTCAGCAAGAAAGAAGAGAAGAAAAAGACATGTGTTAATCGAAATTAATAAACGATTACACAATGTGTGCAGCACGGACGAGTAACGAAGAAGAAGAGGAGTGTAAATCTGAAATAATATGAGATTTCACCCCGTGGGTAATACTGGCATCACTATATCTACAAGAATATGAGAGTATATATCGTTAATAGTCATCTATATTCATGATTAGGCTTGGCCCTTGATGAGAGATATGCCTGGGATATACATAAGATATATTTCCGAAATTATCCGAAACAACTGCTCTGAGGTACATGTTAGTACATATAGTGATGTTATAATAACTCCTATATTCAGGCAGGTGTAGGGTCAGAACACCCCGAGAAAGTGGGTGTGTATATGAACATCTCTTCACACATTGATGATACAGAGTAATATTCAGCAGAAAGACTGACTTCGAAGCAGTTAAAGTCGGTATCGAACATTTGTTTGCTTTCACGAGAAATACCGGTGCTCGTATATAAGTTTTATTGCATTCTGTGAGTTAATTGTGCAGTGTAGCGCATTTTAATGTATAGTTGAATCATCCTGGTCCTAGAAGCCATGTGATTGTTTTGATAAGCTCCTATGAAAGGGTTTGCCGACAGATTGTGATCCATGAGTACCCTTGTGCCACAAACAGTCATCTAACGTGTTACGTGGTTTGGACATATTTATTCTCTGTTTAACCCCAGATTACATGCAATTGCCAAATGTGAGATAATTTATTCGAACTAGTTAATGATTATTGGAGATAATCTGGACAGTTTTATCAATAAATTGTAATAGTTTTAACATATGTACAAAATAAGCAAAAAATCACTCAAAATCACGATTTGATGACAGGACGTCACTGTGACGTCATTATTCTTCAGGGCAGAAAACTTTCAATTTCCTTTGCTGATAAAGTACTCATTCGGCATACTGTATGGTAAAATTCATCATGCTACACCCGAATGTGAAGAAAATATAAGGCTGCATTGCACCCTACCCCCCCTTTTGGGAATCAGCAAAAATCTCAAGCTGTGGATACTTCGCACAGCCTGTACCTTTATTCCACCAAAATTTTACTGGGAAACAGGCGGATTCCACAAATACACATACCGGGCTATCTTAAAATAATATTCTGCAAAAATTATAATCTGAACAGTTTTATCAATAAATTGAAATAGTTTTAACATATGTACAAAATAAGCAAAAAAATCACTCAAAACTACGTTTTGATGACATGATGCTGTGACGTCATTATTCTTCAGGGCACAACACTTTCAATTTCCTTTGCTGATAAAGTACTCATTCGGCATACTGTATGGTAAAATTCAGCGTGCTACACCCAAATGTGAAGAAAATATAAGGCTGCATTGCACCCTACCCCCCCATTTTGGGAATCAGCAAAAAGGCTCAAAGCTGTGTATACTTCGCATAGCCTGTACCTTTATTCCACCAAAATTTTACTGGCAAACAGGCAGATTCCACAAATACACATACCAGGCTATCTTAAAATAATAGTGTGCAAAAATCCCCGAGGGAGGGGAGGGTTTCGACTATGAGCCCATGGTCTATTATGTAAAGAAATTGGTATCTAGGAAAATTGGACACGGTGATATATACGGAATCTTTGATATCATATTCTTCTGAAGATTCCTCCCCATGATATAAAGATGAGATATGATATGAATATAACAGAGCAACATCTTAATATGAACTAAAAGGAGATGGCTCATTTCTGTAATATCTGCTTGTTCACACTCCTCCAAATCGGTTTAGTTCACACTTGATTCGGAGAAAAAGTTGTTAACAGCAGCCTAAAAATTGCTCTTCGCCTTGAAGTCTTGAAATCAAACTTGGTCAACAGGTATTGTATGCCTTATCAATTTCGCAATGGCCAAGTACTGACAGTATACATGTTGATAACGTAATTTACTTATTTCAAAACCATAATCGATATCGACTGGAAATACAAATATGTTCAATTCGACTCTGGTTTATACAGAATACGCAATTTTGACATTATTTTTCGGGTTTTTTGCAGATGTACGTGAAGCCGTCATCGACTTGACAGATTCCCCGACTGAATGTTCATCGTCAACATCGTGTAACTTCCTGAATAGACACGACAATATGACGATATCTGCCGACAGAAGGAATCTTGGCATTCTTCCAAATGACTACAACACATCACGTGCTAACGTGAATTATAGCCAGTCAGAGCGGTACGATTCATATTTAAACTATTGTGCTGATTGTGTTCACTCAAACAATGAATTCAGTGGACAAACAGTGGATCAATTTTATAACGAATTTCTGCCAGAATATTCCCGATCTCGTCAGGAAAATTTCCTGATCGAAAACATAGGAAGGAAGCGAATTTACCCAGGGGAAACTTCTGAGGATTCTGGGATCGCCTGTGACGTAATTTGTCCCAAGCGAAGAAAGTGTGAAACAACAGCTGCATCTGTGTCATATCCAGTGGATTATGTCGCTCTGGACTTGCGAAATGAGGCCAATGCCGGAAACTCGTACGCAGACTTAACAAATGTCACCAAGATTTGGAACGATGAAGAATCAGTTTACCCTTTTCAGTTTGGATCTTATTTGAGAGACTCCACAGTGCAGCCGAATGCTATTCGACCATCCAGTTTTCGTCAGTGCTGATCGTCTTATTTCTATCTTGGACATTATTCATGTACTGGACAATGGAGCCACGAGACAATCTTTAGTTAACGTCAGTTAATTTACAGAAAACATTGGCCTATGCCTATTTAACACTGCAATATCAACTTGAATACAAGTGAAAAAGTGTCACCTTTCACTTTAAAGTTATCGTTTTGGTGTACATGTATATAACATTGTTCATAGTCACATGTCAGTCAGACATTGTAACTGAACTCGCGAATTATTTCCGAATATTATTTTCATATACACCTGACTGTGCCTATTCATTTTTTGTAACTATTTCTACTTGGTGCTACAATGATTGTATATAACGCTATATATACACTACTATATATTATGAAACAATAAATTGCAAAGTCTGTGATATTGTCATCAAATTATATTAGGTTTATATTTCTTATCCACGGGTTAGTTTGATATTATGGCCATTTTTTCGAGGGTTTAAGATTTTTTTCGAACAAATATATAATATTTTGGATTGAAACTCTGGAAGAGTAATCTGCTACTCAGGAAGCAGCATTGGTTTGCTCTTCGTGTCCAAAGCTGAGTTAGGTTGCGCCTGCGTCCCAGATAAAAAAGCCCATTTTTAAGGGGTCAAAGCGTGGGCAACATTGCAATTATGACCGTCTAGCGAAATAGATCAATTTTTTTCGGGAAAACTTTAGAGATGTGTTATCTGAATTGAACCTGTATGTATTATTCGGACATTACTCGGTCAACTGACCAAATTTCTCATCGCTTTGACAATTTTTTTTTGTGTGAGGAAACGTGATCTACTTTAGACACCTCAATACAAACTCCGAACAGCGCATGTCAGCTGAACGACTATCGTCAAGGCTACAAGCACTGCTGCAATTGAAAGTATCGTTAACACGCTCTCAGCGTACAGATTACTCCGTCAATACAAACTACCTTCTATCACTCTAATTATTCATTAACACAATATCTCCGAAAAGCTGTTCATTAATATCCCACACTGGTTTCAGTGATAGCGAGTTTATGTTACTGACTTTCATTTCTGTTTCGCATGAATATAGTCCATGCGTATGGAACTGCCGTAGTGTGTGATGCAATCGGTGATAATACTGTGTTGGGGTGACATCTTGTCAGGCGATCGTATGTCGACTGTATAGCATTGTCGCTGGACGCAAATCAAAGCGCCGTGTTCTAGTTACATGCTGTTATGACAGCCTTTCTGTCATTTCAGATTAGTTAGCGAATAAAACAATGAACGTGCCGTTCTCACTACATCGCTGTACTGTTTGAAAGGTCCCCTTTTCAAACCGAGAATTGACCAATCGAAACATCAGCTCCGCCAGTAGACTGTTTCAATCAGATCCGGAGACCATGTATAATATTCTTCGGAACTGTGCTAGTGCATTCGGCTGCGGTCAGGGGTGTATTGGACCCCTGTTATGAGGATGGCCCCAATAATGTATTTGAGTAATGTTGAACACATGCATTTGTATTGCAGTGATAGAGAGTGGCCTTTGTTTCGAAGACCCTTGTTTCAGGATAATGATAACAACTATAGATGATAGTATTCAATAGGAGAATTGATGTGATGAATAAAAAATGGTTTAGGCATATTCTATTTCTTTGGCTTGAATTTCCCGACAGAATTTGAAACGATAAAGTTCGATGAATTTTCTTCGAATTCCGTTTTATCAGGAAAGTAGTATCATGTGAGACTGAAATAAAAGAAGAAAAACAATATTGTTAGTTATCATCTCTTTATAGCGCTAAAATTGTGTCGAATTCTGCGAATCTTGTGCGTGCAGAAAAGCGGTATGAAAGCACTCCATTTACAGCTAACAGTCTGCTACTACAGTCTGTCCTGAGTGGTCCCGAACTCACGACCTTCGTGACCATAGCCGAACCTCTCTATCCATTCGGTCACGGAATCACTCTACAAGAGACTGTGTTTAAAGTCTATTCATACTATACGTATGTGCTTCGCACATGCGCTTGTTTTACCTGGAAGAACTATGACGTCATCTGGTTTGTGTTTGATAGTTCCTGCTCTTCGGCCACCGAATCACTCCACAAGAGAGTGTGTTTAAAGTCTATTCATTCTACGCATCTGCTTCGCACATGCGCTTGTTTTACCTAGAAGAACTATGACGTCATCTGGTTTGTGTTCGATATAGTTCCTGTTCTTCTCCCCTGCATACCGCTCTTCAGTGCCAGAGGGGGAATTGGGTATGCGGTAAACCCTGGAAGCGAAATCTCACCCGTTTTAGTACTGAATAAGTACCAGACTGTTGTAGCAGTCTCTTATCCCATTTTAGTACGCTTTCATACCTAATCGAGAGCGGCCATAATACCATGATGACCCGGCCGTAGCGTATATTCAAATGCTGATTCGTTGGCTTCGTGTTTAAGAGCTGAAACAAGCAGTGGGTGAAAGTTATTGCTTAACATACTGAATGAGATGTCCATTATATCAGATACTGATTTGACAAATAGTACATTCCGAAGACCTGAGACAAATAATGGTCTGTTGTTCATAATCGAATATTACATGTATTTGCTATTTTGTGTAATAGTTGTGCTTGGTGCTGAAATGGGCACATATAACGCTATATATATGGCTCTGATTCGGTTTAGTAAATTACATCTGCGATATTGTCATGGAATAGAATATATGTTTATCTTTCTCATAACATATACTAAATGTTAATTCGCTGGCGCATGAAGAATTGATTGTTCCCGATTAAAGGTTTAGACAAAAATTTGCCCTGACGCACCGACGGGTACATCGCTACGTGACTCCCAGTGTACATCGGTGGTTCGTACTTTTATTGTGCTTCTTATGCCTACAACATGGGGCATATATTTAATTATTGATAACTGGTGTAAATATGATAAATATGCATCAACTGATCCTACTATTCCGAGAAAGGACCAATATGCTTACATTAATAATAATTTTGGCAGCTTCAAATCGGAAATAGTCTAGTCGTCACTAATTAAATTTCGGCGCACATCTAGCCGATTCCGTAAGATTTAATCAAGGGAATTGGTTGCATGTAGATGCGCCGAAAAACGCAGAATGTTAATGTCATCATTGGTAAGCTAATTTCACAAAGGAGTTTAATCCATCTCATGAAACCATAGGATACAGAATTATTTACCACGGTAGGACATGACCAGGCACATCGAAATAGTGATTGTTAATCTAGTACCATACGCGTAACAATAATATTTAATTCCTGGAAAAGTCGAAATGCCCCAGTTGCACATTAGCAAGATAATAAAGAAGCGCCTGACTGTTCACTGTCCCGTGAATTCAGCTGAACAACACGGGTTGTATAATTTCACTTTGCACTATCTATTAACCCAGGAGAATATTCTTAACTGGTGGTAACTACACACCAGT
Organism: Hanleya hanleyi; assembly: GCA_036873755.1. Taxonomy (NCBI): domain Eukaryota; kingdom Metazoa; phylum Mollusca; class Polyplacophora; order Lepidopleurida; family Hanleyidae; genus Hanleya; species Hanleya hanleyi. The sequence continues at coordinate 1,158 of JAVTVY010030937.1, read as the reverse complement.
CCAGCCGGATGCTGGTCCACGAACGCTTCAAACTAAGACCTCCTACGGACCATTTGTACCAGGGATGGTCCACATCTGGCCCAAAACGATAATTCAAATGTCCTTTTCCCACAATTCGTCGATGCGCATATACTTTCACTATACACCTCCACATTCGGATGCTACTCAACGAGGACTTCAAACTGATACCTCAGACGCCCCATTCGGATTAGGGATGGCCCGGTCAACCTCTATCCCAAAACGTCCACCCAAATCCTTGTTTTCTACTATTCCCCGACTGCGCATGCGCAGATTGACACCGGAAGTCCGGTAACCGGGAAGTGATCTTCGACACCGGAAGTGCCCTTTGACCCGGATGTGACGTCACCCGTGACGACACTCCACAGCCTCACTCCTCAGTCTAAAAAATTCGATAAGGTTTGTTGTCTTCCTACCACTTCTGTGTACGCCGACCCTGCCCTGCATGCAGATTAGGGCAACGCAGTTATTTCTCTCACTGATCTTTTAAAATAACAGGCAATGAACGTGCGGCGTTAGAGTGTGCTTCGCCGTGTTTACAGACAAGACGAGTTTATAATTAGAATACGCTGTAGAACGATCTCTTCTATGTTGTCGAGGGAGTGACACGTGGGCGTCGCCCCAGTCAAAACAATCACGGTTACATACAGCTGAGATCAAAGGGGATAAAATATACGACACAATGCCTGACTTCTAATTTGCTCAAATATCGGCATATTCGAAAGGCCATGAGGTCAAGAAGGCTGTTCGGAAAGTTTATTAGTAAACTGAGTGAATTCGTCTTATGTCATGGCTCGGCTTTGTCAGACGAACCATAGCATGATGCTGACCACCTGGTGGTCCATTTTTTACACCCTATAGTATCTGGATATTTTTACCATCGTTTCAACCCTTTGTGCGGGTGAAGGTCTGAATACATGATATGAATACATGATATCATGTAAACTATTTTATTAAAGTCTCGCCAAATATATTGTAAAACAGCAGAAATAAAGTAAGCTATATTATCTTGCTCCTAATTAACTTACGACTCGACTGCCTGTGTCACATTTTCAATCAAGATTTGGCCTAGAACGCGTCAAATCGGCTAAAAACCGAAATAAACTGACGTTTGCGTTAACCTGGTAGATGTTCCGTCTT
>JAVTVY010030936.1:0-128639 GCA_036873755.1 Hanleya hanleyi | reverse complement strand
TGTCCATATCTGTAGTGAGGATAGGTCAGTCTAGAGGATCCCACGATCACTGGTGTATCCCCCAGTTGTATGTCCATATCTGTAGTGAGGATAGGTCAGTCTAGAGGATCCCCTGATCAGTGGTGTATCCCCCAGTTGTATGTCCATATCTGTAGTGAGGATATGTGTCTAGAGGATCCCACGGTCAATGGTGTATCCCCCAGTTGTATGTCCATATCTGTAGTGAGGATAGGTCAGTCTAGAGGATCCCATGATCAATGGTGTATCCCTCAGTTGTATGTCCATATCTGTAGTGAGGATAGGTCAGTCTAGATGATCCCCTGGTCAATGGTGTATCCCTCAGTTGTATGTCCATATCTGTAGTGAGGATAGGTCAGTCTAGAGGATCCCATGATCAATGGTGTATCCCTCAGTTGTATGTCCATATCTGTAGTGAGGATAGGTCAGTCTAGAGGATCCTAATGATCACTGGTGTATCCCCCAGTTGTATGTCCATATCTGTAGTGAGGATAGGTCAGTCTAGAGGATCCCCTGATCAGTGGTGTATCCCCCAGTTGTATGTCCATATCTGTAGTGAGGATATGTGTCTAGAGGATCCCACGGTCAATGGTGTATCCCCCAGTTGTATGTCCATATCTGTAGTGAGGATAGGTCAGTCTAGAGGATCCCATGATCAATGGTGTATCCCTCAGTTGTATGTCCATATCTGTAGTGAGGATAGGTCAGTCTAGAGGATCCCCTGGTCAATGGTGTATCCCTCAGTTGTATGTCCATATCTGTAGTGAGGATAGGTCAGTCTAGAGGATCCCACGATCAATGGTGTATCCTTCAGTTGTATGTCCATATCTGTAATGAGGATAGGTCAGTCTAGAGGATCCCATGATCAATGGTGTATCCCTCAGTTGTATGCCCATATCTGTAGTGAGGATAGGTCAGTCTAGAGGATCCCCTGGTTAATGGTGTATCCCTCAGTTGTATGTCCATATCTGTAGTGAAGATAGGTCAGTCTAGTGGATCCCCTGGTCAATGGTGTATCCCTCAGTTGTATGTCCATATCTGTAGTGAAGATAGGTCAGTCTAGAGGATCCCCTGATCAATGGTGTATCCCTCAGTTGTATGTCCATATCTGTAGTGAAGATAGGTCAGTCTAGAGGATCCCCTGGTTAATGGTGTATCCCTCAGTTGTATGTCCATATCTGTAGTGAAGATAGGTCAGTCTAGAGGATCCCCTGGTCAATGGTGTATCCCTCAGTTGTATGTCCATATCTGTAGTGAAGATAGGTCAGTCTAGAGGATCCCCTGATTAATGGTGTATCCCTCAGCTGTATATCCATATCTGTAGTGAAGATAGGTCAGTCTAGAGGATCCCCTGGTCAATGGTGTATCCCTCAGTTGTATGTCCATATCTGTAGTGAAGATAGGTCAGTCTAGAGGATCCCCTGATCAATGGTGTATCCCTCAGTTGTATGTCCATATCTGTAGTGAAGATAGGTCAGTCTAGAGGATCCCACGGGCAATGGTGTATCCCCCAGTTGTATGTCCATATCTGTAGTGAGGATAGGTCAATCTAGAGGATCCCATGATCAATGGTGTATCCCTCAGTTGTATGTCCATATCTGTAGTGAGGATAGGTCAGTCTAGAGGATCCCACGATCAATGGTGTATCCCTCAGTTGTATGTCCATATCTGTAGTGAGGATAGGTCAGTCTAGACGATCCCACGATCAATGGTGTATTCCCCAGTTGTATGTCCATATCTGTAGTGAGGATAGGTCAGTCTAGAGGATCCCCCGATCAATGGTGTATCCTCTTGCGTTGTATGTCCATATTCAGTGAGGATAGGTCAGCCCTCCTTAGAGGATCCCACGATCAATGGTGTATCCCTCAGTTGTATGTCCATATCTGTAGTGAGGATAGGTCAGTCTAGACGATCCCACGATCAATGGTGTATCCCCCAGTTGTATGTCCATATCTGTAGTGAGGATAGGTCAGTCTAGAGGATCCCCCGATCAGTGGTGTATCCCCAAATTATATGTCCATATCTGTAGTGAGGATAGGTCAGTCTAGAGGATCCCACGGTCAATGGTGTATCCCCCAGTTGTATGTCCATATCTGTAGTGAGGATAGGTCAATCTAGAGGATCCCATGATCAATGGTGTATCCCTCAGTTGTATGTCCATATCTGTAGTGAGGATAGGTCAGTCTAGAGGATCCCCTGATCAATGGTGTATCCCCCAGTTGTATGTCCATATCTGTAGTGAGGATAGGTCAGTCTAGAGGATCCCATGATCAATGGTGTATCCCCCAGTTGTATGTCCATATCTGTAGTGAGGATAGGTCAGTCTAGAGGATCCCATGATCAATGGTGTATCCCTCAGTTGTATGTCCATATCTGTAGTGAGGATAGGTCAGTCTAGAGGATCCCCTGGTCAATGGTGTATCCCTCAGTTATATGTCCATATCTGTAGTGAGGATAGGTCAGTCTAGAGGATCCCATGATCAATGGTGTATCCCTCAGTTGTATGTCCATATCTGTAGTGAGGATAGGTCAGTATAGAGGATCCCCTGATCAATGGTGTATCCCTCAGTTGTATGTCCATATCTGTAGTGAGGATAGGTCAGTCTAGAGGATCCCACGATCAATGGTGTATCCCCCAGTTGTATGTCCATATCTGTAGTGAGGATAGGTCAGTCTAGAGGATCCCCTGATCAGTGGTGTATCCCCCAGTTGTATGTCCATATCTGTAGTGAGTATAGGTGTCTAGAGGATCCCACGGTCAATGGTGTATCCCCCAGTTGTATGTCCATATCTGTAGTGAGGATAGGTCAGTCTAGAGGATCCCATGATCAATGGTGTATCCCTCAGTTGTATGTCCATATCTGTAGTGAGGATAGGTCAGTCTAGATGATCCCCTGGTCAATGGTGTATCCCTCAGTTGTATGTCCATATCTGTAGTGAGGATAGGTCAGTCTAGAGGATCCCATGATCAATGGTGTATCCCTCAGTTGTATGTCCATATCTGTAGTGAGGATAGGTCAGTCTAGAGGATCCCCTGGTCAATGGTGTATCCCTCAGTTGTATGTCCATATCTGTAGTGAGGATAGGTCAGTCTAGAGGATCCCATGATCAATGGTGTATCCCCCAGTTGTATGTCCATATCTGTAGCGAGGATAGGTCAGTCTAGAGGATCCCATGATCAATGGTGTATCCCTCAGTTGTATGTCCATATCTGTAGTAAGGATAGGTCAGTCTAGAGGATCCCCTGGTCAATGGTGTATCCCTCAGTTGTATGTCCATATCTGTAGTGAGGATAGGTCAGTCTAGAGGATCCCATGATCAATGGTGTATCCCTCAGTTGTATGTCCATATCTGTAGTGAGGATAGGTCAGCCTAGAGGATCCCATGATCAATGGTGTATCCCTCAGTTGTATGTCCATATCTGTAGTGAGGATAGGTCAGTCTAGAGGATCCCACGATCAATGGTGTATCTTCAGTTGTATGTCCATATCTGTAGTGAGGATAGGTCAGTCTAGAGGATCCCATGATCAATGGTGTATCCCTCAGTTGTATGTCCATATCTGTAGTGAGGATAGGTCAGACTAGAGGATCCCCTGATCAATGGTGTATTCCTCAGTTGTATGCCCATATCTGTAGTGAGGATAGGTCAGTCTAGAGGATCCCACGATCAATGGTGTATCCCCCAGTTGTATGTCCATATCTGTAGTGAGGATAGGTCAGTCTAGAGGATCCCCTGGTCAAAGTTCAAGGATGTCATTAGAAGGCAGTAGGCATACTTGTTTGGCCCCCTACTACGACAAATACAGCCTAAAACAGCCGCCTGCATTCCATGTAATTTAGATACTTGAAACAGTATAATGACACTTCTTGTGGCTACCTACTTTCTTCCATGTATAGCACCTGTTACTTCAAATGTTAGTGAAGTCTTTGAAGGTTGTATCCTGCAGTTATCTGTAGTAAGGGTAGGTCAGCCTAGAGGATCCCCTGATTAATGTTGTGTCCTCTGGTTATATGTCCATATCTGTAGTAAGAGTAGGTCAGTCTAGAGGATGCCCTGACCAATGCTGTATCCTTCAGTTATATGTCCATATCTGTAGTAAGAATAGGTCAGTCTAGAGTGTCCTCTGTTCAATGTTATATCCTCCAGTTATATGTCCATAAAGGGTAGGTCAGTCTTAAGGATTCCCTGATCATTGTGGTATCCTCCAGGTATATGTCCATAAAGGGTAGGTTACTCTAGAGTATCTCTTGATCAATCTGGTATCCTCCAGTTATATGTCCATAAAGGGTAGGTCAGTCTAGAGGATCCCCTGATCAATGATGTATCCTCCAGTTATATGTCCATATCTGTAGTAAGGGTGGGTCAGTCTAGAGGATCCCCTGATCAATATTGTATCCTCCAGGTATATGTCCATATCTGTAGTAAGGGTAAGTCAGCCTAGAGGATCCCCTGATCAATGTGGTATCCTCCAGCTATATTTCCATAAAGGGTAGGTCAGTCTAGAGGATTCTCTGATCAATGATGTATCCTCCAGTTATATGTACACATCTGTAGTAAGGGTAGGTCCGTCTAGAGGATCCCCTGATCAATGTTTTATCCTCCAGTTATATGTCTACATCTGTAGTAAGGGTGGGCCAGCCTAGAGGATCCCCTGATCAATGTTGTATCCTCCAGTTATATGTCCATAAAGGGTAGCGGGTGGTTGGGTGGGTTCAAGTTCCTGTTGCTTCAATGCATTTTGCTGAGAAGCAACCGGAACTTGATAATGTGATGTCTAGCACGGTAATATCACTTGTCTTTATGGCACCATGTAAGCGTTCTGTCTGCCTTGTGCGCTGTCCTCAGTGTTTTATAGGATGGATGGAGGGTGTCTGTTTCCTTGCTGCTTCAAAGATTTCTTCTTTGAAGTAGCAGGAACACAACTGGGCTGGGTGGTGCTTAGTTGGTTCATCGTCATATAGCTGAAATATTGTTGAAATCGAGATTAGATTTTATTCACTCACTCACTCACACATCAAGGGTAGGTCAGTCTAGAGGATCCCCTGATCACTGATGTATCCTCCAGTTATATGTCCATACCTGTAGTAAGGGTAGGTCAGTCTAGAGGATCCCCTGATCAATGTTGTATCCTCCAGTTATATGTCCACATCTGTAGTAAGGGTAGGTCCGTCTAGAGGATCCCCCGATCAATGTTGTATCCCCCAGTTATATGCCCACATCTGTAGTAAGGGTAGGTCAGTCTTGAAGATCCCACGATCAATGGTGTATCTCCAGTTGCATGTCCATATCTGTAGTAAGGGTAGGTCAGTCTAGAGGATCCCCTGATCAATATTGTATCCTCCAGTTATATGTCCATATCTGTAGTAAGCGTAGGTCAGTCTAGAGGATCCCCTGATCAATATTGTATCCTCCAGTTATATGTCCATAAAGGGTAGGTCATTCTAGAGGATCCCCTAATCAATGTTGTATCCTCCAGTTATATGTCCATATCTGTAGTAAGGGTAGGTCAGTCTAGAGGATCTCCTGATCAATATTGTATCCTCCAGTTATACGTTCATAAAGGGTAGGCCAGTCTAGAGGATCCCCTGGTCTATGTTATATCCTCCAGTTATATGTCCATATCTGTAGTAAGGGTAAGTCAGTCTAGAGGATCCCCTGATCACTGATGTATCCTCCAGTTATATGTCCATATCTGTAATAAGGGTGGGCCAGTCTAGAGGATCCCCTGATCAATGATGTATCCTCCAGTTAAACATGTCCATAAAGGGTAGGACAGTCTAGAGGAACCCCTGATCAATGTTGTATCCTCCAGTTATACGTCCACATCTGTAGTAAGGGTAAGTCAGTCTAGAGGATCCCCTGATCACTGTTGTATCCTACAGTTATATGTCCATATCTGTAGTAAGGGTGGGCCAGTCTAGAGGATCCCCTGATCAATGCTGTATCCTCTCCAGTTATATGTCCATATCTGTAGCAACGGTGGACCAGTCTAGAGGGTCCCCTGAACAATGATGTATCCTCCAGTTATATGTTCATATCTATAGTAATGGTGGGCCAGTCTAGAGGATCCCCTGATCAATGATGTATCCTCCAGTTATATGTCCATATCTGTAGTAAAGGTGAGTCAGGCTAGAGGATCCCCTGACCATTGATGTATCATCCAATTAAATATGTCCATAAAGGATAGGTCAGTATAGAGGATCCCCTGATCAATGTTGTAACCTCCAGTTACATGTCCACATCTGTAGTAAGGGTAAGTCAGTCTAGAGGCTCCCCTGATCACTGTTGTATCCTCCAGTTATATGTGACGTCCATATCTGTAGTAAGGGTAGGTCAGTCCAGAGGATGCCCTGATCAATGATGTATCCTCCAGTTATATGTCCATATCTGTAGTAAGGGTAGGTCAGTCTAGAGGATCCCCTGATCAATGTTGTATCCTCCAGCTATATGTCCATAAAGGGTAGGTCAGTCTAGAGGATCCCCTGATCGATGTTGTATCCTCCAGTTATATATCCATATCTTTAGTAAGGGTGGGTTAGTCTAGAGAATCCCCTGATTAATGTTGTATCTTTCAATTATGTCCACATCTGTAGTAAGGATAGGTCAGTGTATCCCCCAGTTATATGTTCATGTGTCTGGGAAGGGTAGGTCAGTCTAGATGATTCACTGGTCAATGATGTATCCTCCAGTTATATATCCACATCTGTAGTAAGGGTAAGTTAAGTCTAGAGGATCCCCTGACCAATGATGTATCCTCCAGTTATATGTCCACATCTGTAGTAAGGGTAAGTTAAGTCTAGAGGATCCCCTGACCAATGATGTATCCTCCAGTTATATGTCCACATCTGTAGTAAGGGTAAGTTAAGTCTAGAGGATCCCCTGACCAATGATGTATCCTCCAGTTATATGTCCACATCTGTAGTGAGGGTAAGTTAAGTCTAAAGGATCCCCTGACCAATGATGTATCCTCCAGTTATATGTCCACATCTGTAGTAAGGGTAGGTCAGTGGATAAGATCTCCTGATCAATGATGTACCCTCCAGTTATATGTCCACATCTGTAGTAAGGGTAGGTCAGTGTATAAGATCCTCTAATCAATGATGTACCCTCCAGTGATATGTCCACATCTGTAGTAAGGGTAGGTCAGTGGATAAGATCCTCTAATCAATAATGTACCCTCCAGTGATATGTCCACATCTGTAGTAAGGGTAGATCAGTGGATAAGATCCTCTAATCAATGATGTACCCTCCAGTTATATGTCCACATCTGTAGTAAGGGTAGGTCAGTGTATAAGATCCTCTAATCAATGATGTACCCTCCAGTTATATGTCCACATCTGTAGTAAGGGTAGGTCAGTGGATAAGATCTCCTGATCAATGATGTACCCTCCAGTGATATGTCCATATCTGTAGTAAGGGTAGGTCAGTGTATAAGATCCTCTAATCAATGATGTACCCTCCAGTGATATGTCCACATCTGAGTTTAAATCCCAATTTCAGATAAGCAGTAATTTCTGGTGAAGAAATAATAGAGAGACCTTTGCTGTATGCAAAATTAACAGTTAAAAGATAAGCTATGCATTACATTTGGTAATTCACAATGCTTTGCAATAATGTATTACTGTCAATGTTGGACGAACGTTGACAGACATTTCTGGATGATTTGATCATTTTCTTTTTCATTTTCTTAAAAAAATATCACTGTTTATCACTCAAATTTAATTCTGAACTCTGTTCAGTGAATAAACATGAAAAAAATAATTTCTCTAACATTTTTCAGATTTTTAGAGGATTTTTTTTCATAAATGTTGGACAAACATTGACAGACAAACATGTGTTGTATCACAAAACATCTATTTCTCGATTAGAGAAGACATATCCATTTTATAATCTATGAGCAGAGGATTTCATTCCATGGAAGCAAGAGATGAAACAAATGCGTTGATAATCCATCTTATCAAGAGATAAAATTGTCATAAAACAGTTGGACGAACACATGACAGACGAACATTGACAGAAAACCATGAGATGTATTACAAGAAGTCTAGGTCTCTGCTGATGGAGATCTGTGCACTTATAGCTAGGAACTGGGGAGTACATTCAATAAAAGTCATTGACTTGATCACTTACTTGGTTTAATAATTAAAAAAAACATATTTAAGTCGGACTAACACATGACAGACAAAATGTTGGACGAACACATAACAGATGAAATGTTGGATGAACATTGACAGATAATTATGTGCTGTATTACGAGAGCTTAGTCTCTGCTGATGGAGATATTTGCACTTATCAGCAAGGAACTGGGGAGTACATTCAATAAAAGTGTGAAAGTCATTGTGTGGATCACTTATTTAGTGTAATAATGAAAACTAAAACATATTTATGTTGGATGAACACATGACAGACAATTCAAGCTTCAACTTCAAAACAATCCAGACGAAGTTTAAATTAACATCAACCGCCAATACTTTTACAAATTAAAGATGTTTAGTCTGGGAGAGGCATTGAGATCATTGCATAGAATTAGGCCCCAAGTTTCATGAATTTTCCAATTGTGAAAATTCATAGCATAGTTGACAGACAATGTTAGTCCAACCAAGTGTTGGGGTTTTTCAACCAAAAAAAATTGGTTAGTCCATTAATCAATTAATTTTATAGGAAAGAAATTAGAAAAAATGATCACCTTTCATTTGAAATATGCCCACCCGAAATTCCCATATTGTGTACATGTCACAATTTTCTTATAACAATCAAGCAATAATTAGTGAATATGGATAATTTATTTTCTCAATTCTGATGTCCAGGGCATGATATTATAATATATATATCTGCAAACATTATGGAGTATAAAAAACTGTTTTTTCTCTTGTACTGAACAGATTTAATAAAACAATAAACTCCTTGAAAAATTAATACCCAATTTGTACATCTTACATGGAGCAAATAAATTGCTGTATCCTCCAGTTATATGTCCGTAACTGTAGTAAGGATAGGTCAATTTAGAGGATTCCCTGATCATGTTGTGTCCTCCAGTTATATGTCCATATCTGTAGTAAGGGTAGGTAAGCGTAAAAAATGAACTTGAAACCATCCACTACCATGCCTGATGGGAAACGGTGGAGACCTTAACCTGACTATTGAATTTGTAATCTGATTATTATCGTTCCTAGTGAGAGCGAAAATGTCTGTCAACGTGTTCCTTACAAAGCTTCTCTGTATGTTTTAATGCAAAGTATTCAGGAGGTATTTCATGGAAACTTTAAAAGCTACTATTGTCATCCAGCCAGCAGTTATAGGTTCTCCCATCATTGATTTAATTTAATATATTTCAAAACTAATTGAAGGCAAAGGCGGCAGACTTGATTTTCAATGTTACATACACGAGGAAAAATCTGCAAGAAAATCAATCGGAAATATTTAATGTGAACTAATAAGCTTGTCATTACGAGCAGAGCAACCTGTTTGTAAATAGGACTTGACTGTTACTCATTTTCAGGGACTCCTTTCATGTCTCGTGCAATAAGACACCTGAAAATTATGTGATCTCAAAGCCATATGGGGTGACACAGATATCCATTCTCTGGTTAATAGTTCTGAATGTCTCACTGACCAGGTATTATATATAATTATGGGGACTTTAACCCGGTGATGTTAAACGCAGGCTAAGCAGAAATATTATGTGGTCATTGCAGGGCTGCACAAATTGTGCGAACAATAGGTTTGGTTCGCCCAGAGGTTACGCAATTTTCATTATGCGTCACCCATTTTCAGTTCACTTGAATTACGAATATTAACCTATATACAATAGTGATGGGTTATGCAAATCAAAGAAGGGTTACCCAATTTTTTTTAGCGTAACCCATATTTGGGTTAAGCAGAATTTTCAATTGTGCAGTCCTGCATTGTTTGAAATACTGACAGAAGAAAGGGTAAAATCCCACTGAACTGAAAAATGTTGAGGAGAATATAATGTGATAGATATTTGAAACTAGCCCGTCTCATGTTCTGAAACAATTATACCTCACACGACCCATTCGCACCAATATTGGACCATCTCCACACCAAAATGTCCATTCCAATGCGCTTTTTCCACTGCGCATGTGCATATTGATGGTGTTTCCGATCAACCCATGTCCAGTCAGATTCTAACTCATGAATGCTTCAACATGACACCCCAAATGACCCATCCAGACCAATACTGGGCCATCTCAACCCCGCAATTTCCTGCCTGAGCATGCACGCCAAGTTTCACTCGACACGCATCCATTCAGATGCTCCTCCAGGAGTGCTTCAAACCGATACCTCACACAACCCATTCAGACTACCCCAAAACATCCAATCCAATGCCCCTTTCTCACAATTTCGTGTGCACCATAGCCCTACTTTCACACAACCCAATCGGATCAATAGTGGTCCAACACAAACCCAAAACGTCCACCCCAGATCTGCCTATGCACAACGCATGCAGTCCGAGCTTTTCAAGTCACCCCAATGGCCACGAGACCCCTACCATTGTGTTCTACATGGTGAGACAGAGAAAACAAGGTGCCACACCCCATAATAAAATCCACAAGAACACCCCCATACTCCTACTCCAACATTGAAGTATCTGAAGTGTACGGTCTTATTTCGGGGCAGACCACTAACTGGCCCATCGTGGCTGGAAGTGACTTTTGACCCGGAAGTGACATCATCCATGATGTCATCAGGGGCAGTATATGACCTTTAAAAAAATCAGGCAACTGGGATAGGCTTCTAGTCAATCACCAGTTGCATAAATAATATGAATTTGGAGACCCTAGCTTCAATCCTTCAAAAAATATGGCAAATACTATAATTTGACCTTGATAAAATAGGTCAAGGTCAGTCATCTTCAGTACACCTCTGGACCTTTGCCAGATGTATACATGCAGTAGTATTAATTTGGAAAGCCGAGATATATTTCTTCATGTTAGATGATAAACAGTATATGACCATGACAAATAGGTCAAGGTCAGTTAACTGGGACAGGCTTCTAGTCAATCACCAGTTGCATAAGTAATATGAATTTGGAGACCCTCACTTCAATCCTTCAAAAAATATAGCAAATGCTAAAATTTGACCTTAATAAAATAGGTCAAGGTCAGTCATTTTTAATGGGCCTCTGACCCTTCACCCGATACATACATGTATGTGTTATGAATTCACAATGCCTGGGTATAATTCTTCTTGAGATATCGTGTTCGAAACAAAGATGGACAGACAGACGACACTGCATGACGACAATACCATTCGGGCAAAACTTGCCTGAGGGGTAAAAATGACACTGTAGTAACTCAAATAAGAGATAAAAAGAGAGAATTAATTTCACACTGACACCTGCATTGTAATTTATTATGAAACTTTATTAGGCTGAACAGATTAGATTACATTGTATACATCGTACAATCACTTCTAAACCAGTTAGCAAGTGTGTACATGTACATACACACATCTATGTGTAACAGGATCACTACATGATGATATACCACTCATATTCCAGCCATTGTAACACACTTGTAAAGACGGTTGTATACCGCTTGGCTGAAATACAGACTTTAGCTGAATTACATGTACATATAGCTAATATCAAAACAAAGCTTAATGCTCTCCTTCCCAATACATGCATGAATGCAGGACTATCTTAATAACAAGAATATTTTACCAGATGCAACAAAGTGTAACAAATATTTTACCAGAAGTGCAACAAAACTAAGACTGCTGAAAATTTGATGTCGCATTGTGAAGCGTGACGTCGACCTCTTCGTCACGCGTCGAGGTTTACAATGTTAAAGAGATGGGCCAAAACTCAACGTTGTGGTTTCAGAAGTCAATGTCAACTTTTGCCTTGTAAAATTGTTAAAGTTTGTAACAGTCTTCCAGTCGTTACTGTTACTCTTGCAAACTGTTACTTGCATACACTTTTGCTTCATTATTGGAAGCTTGAATTTCATTTACGTATTAGAAACTGGCGAAATAATAACACAGGAAGGAAGCAATCAGAGATTGCTCAATTGTATCAGGGACATATCCAGGGATTTTTTGGGGACGCCTGTTTTGACTTTTTTGGGGGACATTTGTATGTCACACTGGAAAATTTGGGCGCCCATATTGCTTTTTATCGGTATCATGGCCCTGGATATGTTTAATGCCCCCATTCCGCTTTAATCCGACACTGCCCCGCCGTTGTTCTGTTCTGTATTGGTCAATGGAGACCTAATTTGGATAGTTATAAAAATGCTGTTTCATTCACTTTTTTTCGCCATGCCTCGGATAGGGCCTAATACATATTCCAAGTATCGACCAACAAGTGATAATACAATGTTTTGATGCAAGATGGTCGCCGGGGCTTTCGGCAAATCTGAAAATGTGACCTGGTTATGAGACCTACATTCCTTGGAGTGAAATTATGAAACGATCAGTGAACTTTGAATTTTGCATCCAAATCACCCTTTTTGGGGCAATTTCATACTTTTGGACCTATGTGGTCTACTTTGGAATGTAGAATAACATATATATAGCCATTTTCCCGGTCCAAATCGCTTATGGCCTGAGATACAGCCTGGACAAATATATATATCCCATTCACTCAGGTTTGATGAACAAAGGGCCATAACTCTTGAAAATATAACTGAGAGCAGAGAAACTTCACGATGCACAACTATGAGGTATTGTCCACATATCATGCAAATTTTATACTTGTCCATGCAATATTAACCGAGATCCAGCCCAGACAACTCCCAATTCACAAAGATTTCAAGAACAAAGGGCCATAACTCTTGAAAATATATGCGAAACACGGAGAGATTTCACGCTGCACAACTACAGGGCACTAACCACATATCATGCAAATTTCATAATTGTCCATACAATATTAACGAAGATCCAGCCCGGACAACTCCCAATTCACTAAGATTTCAGGAACAAAGAACCATAACTCTTGAAAATATAAGCGAAACATGGAGAAACTTTATGCTGCACAACTTTGGGGCACTGCCCACATATCATGCAAATTTCATACTTGTCCATACAATATTAACCAAGACCCAGCCCGGACAAGTCCCAATTCACTGAGATTTCAGGAACAAAGGACCATAACTCTTGAAAATATAAGCGAAACATGGAGAAACTTTACGCTGCACAACTATGGGGCACTGACCACATATCATGCAAATTTCATACTTGTCCATACAATATTAACCAAGATCCAGCCCGGACAAGTCCCATTCACGGAGATTTCAGAAAAACGGCCATAACTCTTGAAAATATGACCGGAACTCGGAAAAATATTAACCGAGATATCGCACTGACAAGAAATTCGGATGGACAGACGGATGGACAGACGGACAAAGCGATCGCTATATGCCCCCCCCCCCCTCTAATTAGAGGGGGGGCATAATAATAATAATAGTATCATTATTAAGCTAATAGATGCTTATTGTCGTCTCGATGGAGGGGTGTGCATTTTGTGGAATACAGGTACCAGTGTTCGAAAATTAATCAGTAGTATAACATATGACAGTGTAATAAAAAAATCATGTTGTACGTAGTCTCCATGTATGCTAAATATCTTGTCATTCCTGCTCTGTTGCAGTAAATTTTCACCAAATCACCAAGACCGATCAGGAGCTACAAGAATACATGCTCTCCACACATGCGCATTTGTAAACCAAAAGTCGATGCACAAAGCAATTTTAAGAGTGTTAAGAAATAGGGCAAAACATTTAAGAATGTTGAGAGATTAAAGGCAAAAGTCGATGTCTTGTTTCAAAGTCGAGTATCTCACCAACACTGTAAAAGTCGACGTGCGACAGAGGTTGATGTCGCGTTTCAAAAGTCGACTTACAATTCTATTAGAGATAGGGTAGCTAGAAGTCGAGTTTTGAAACACGACATCAAGTTTTGGCCTATCTCTTTAACATTGTACAACTCGACATGCGACGAAGAGGTCAACATTGCGCCTCAAAATGTGACACTGACTTTTTGCATAGCACGTCGAGTTTTGCAAGTAAACTTGGCACAAATAGAACACATACCAAACTCCCCTACATGTACATTTTCATTTGCTAGTGAACAGCACCGACCATGTTTTTTTCATCGACTCACAAGTGGTGGCTAGGTAATAGTCTTCCACAATTAGCACAGATACTTATACATGTATATCCGCTATATGGGACTTGGCATCTTCTGCAGACGAAGATGTGAAATATAGATCTGAATGTCCTGACCCAACAGTTCTATAAGTCCATGGTTTCCTTCAAGTAATATACATGATTAACATGCCTGTTCCGGACCAAACTCTGCTGCTAGGTACATATAAATGATGTTAACAAACTCTGCTGCTAGGTACATATCAATGATGTTAACAAACTCTGCTGCTAGGTACATATAAATGATGTTAACAAACTCTGCTGCTAGGTACATATCAATGATGTTAACAAACTCTGCTGCTAGGTACATATAAATGATGTTAACAAACTCTGCTGCTAGGTACATATCAATGATGTTAACAAACTCTGCTGCTAGGTACATATCAATGATGTTAACAAACTCTGCTGCTAGGTACATATCAATGATGTATTCTGTCAGCACGATGTTTCGTCATATATTTAAATAGGACTACATGTATAATATTAATTATGGTTTGAGCAGGACAAGGGGAATTCCAGATTGTTCAACTAAATACGCATTACACAGACCATCTCTGTACATTCATACATGTACGTATGTAGATAGTTGAGAGGAAGAGAGCAAATATTGTCATTTTTAATGTGTCATACAAACACATTTCTGCTGAGAATGAAACATACTTCCCAGTAGATTACAACACAGCTCATTTTACACTCGCAGTTCACCGACAGTTATGGTAATTCCCCTAATAATTTGATCACCGTATTGTGCTGGCAACATTCTTCATGGCATCAGCTACAGAGTGTCATATTTTGTTATTATATAACTTTTCTTCGAGTTGAATGAAGAACGGGAAATTAATGTTAATTTTCCTCTGAGTTGAAAAGTGAACTTCCTGTGATTGAATTATTAGGGGAATTACCGTACACAATTATCACATCTTTATCTTGTGACAATAAGCGTTTTCACAGAAAACCAGTCCTAATGCAGCTCTGATGTCAGCAGATGAAAGAGTTGTCCTATCATACTTTTAGCAGACAATGACTTGTCCTACTGCTAGCAGACAATGACTTGTCCTACTGCTAGCAGACAATGACTTGTCATACTGTTAGCAGACAATGATTCACTCAAGGCTACAGACGCCGACTTGTTTTACTGCTAGCAGACAATGACTTGTCATACTGTTAGCAGACAATGATTCACTCAAGGCTACAGACACTGACCTGTTTTACTGCTAGCAGACAATGACTTCTCCCATTATTACAAGATAATGACTTGTCCTACTGCTAGGAGACCATGACTTGTCCTAATGCTAGCAGACAATGAATTGTCTTACTGTTATGGAGCGTGTCAAAAGTTTTGACGTTCAAACTGAAAGAATGCGTCAGAAAATGAACAGGTACTCGTTCTTTTTCTCCAAGCAAATGAACGTTAGGTAGTCAGAAAATGAACACTACCACATCAGAAAAAGGAGCGTCGGAAAAAGAACGTTCTTTTTCGAGCGTTCAAATCAGTATGGCTTATTGATAGCCGCCAGAATTCGCTGAAGGGCTCACAGTACAGCTATGGTATAGACTCTTATTAGAACAAAAAACACTCCAAAAAGGCAGCACTTTTGAGACTTCACTGTATTTATTTTGCATGAGCTATCGTGTTGTTGGGGTTTTTTTGAAGAAAACGAGAACTATTTAAAACTTCGACAAAGAAATATCGCAATACTGATTTTGTTTTATTAAAAGTCCGATGTGACTAAATATCGTTAAGAACGATACAATAATCCGGTGAGTTTTGTGAACAAGTGAGTGAATTATGCTCCTTAAAATGTTCGCATTTTGAAGAAATTTGATTGACGAATAAAGACTTCCTTATGATGGAGAAGTTGCTGAATTAAGCCCCTCAAATTTATCATCTTTTGAATTAGTATAAGAGACTAATAAAGACTTCGTTATGATAGAAAGCCACACACTATTAGTTTAAGTAATAAATTTGACAGATATTCTATGTTAATATATTTGTTTTTTCAGAACAAATAAACATAATCTTCTCTTCCTTTGGCCCAGCTCCTGTTATCATATACGTGAGAATCTTTTCGGTTGGGTGATGCCCATTCTCGCGAGCCAGTGTATCATTCAATAGGCTACGAACCCTTTGCGATGATTCAGGGATTACCTGGACTTGTGCAGATTGGTGCCTTGTAAACGACGTCACGTGCAGCATGCAAGTTTCACCCAGACTAGAAATGACACTTATTCATATGCAAATGAGATCGATCGTCTGTAACAACATGCCTGGGGAATACTTTGCCCCTTCTGAAGCCCAGATTCAGCTCTGTGTGGGGATGCACCATTCACCAGCAAGAGGCAATTGAAGGGGGTTTCTAAATTATACGTTGCAGTATTACGGGTTTGTGTGTTAATTACTGTGTGGCCCCTGTTCGTCCCGTATATAGTTTTCACAACACCCTCATCCAAACTTGTTCTATCTTGGCTTTGAAGACTTTTAACGGAAGAAAAGGAATGGAATATCCTACGTAGCATTGTGATAGTTTCACGAGGTCAAATTGTTGAATTGAAGGGTCGACAGACAACAGCATTTTTATCGAACCGGTCGGTATCAACGGCAGATTTTGGATTGCCAGCGAAAACAACTTGTAAAAAAGGCAAAAAAAGCCAACATACGTATTTTCTTATAGAAACAAAGATCAATTAACAGTTCTCTATTTTACAACATTCAATGATTTCAGATAATTTAAGATAACATCTCCAGGTGGCGACAAAACACTGAAGCCGTGACGGGGACAAGTAGGCCCCTGACAGAGAAACAGTTCTATCATTGTCCTTCCATATGTCATCCGTTTATTGAACAAAATCGCAGGCATCGGACTCACCACTCTAGGTTTTACAGAATGCACTGAATACATGTATATAAACAATGCAAAGCACATGTCAAGTTACAATAAATTCCAAAACAGAGGAAGGCAGCGCTGCGGGAAAGTAGATTTGATCCGCCGCAATAGTAACATCGGGATGGCAGGTTTCTGTATGTTGTTCATTTCTGCTCGCGAAAATGAACATGCGAAAACGAACGTGCAAAAATGAACGTTAGAGTGCATGCAAAAATGAACGTTCTAGTGTTCATTTTCTGACGCTGCTCTGTAAAATGAACGACCTGACACATGCGGAAATGAACGACTCCCTGTTCAAAAATGAACACGGTCGCGTCAAAACTTTTGACACGCTCCCTTAGCAGCCAATGATGTGTCCTGCTGTTAACAGACAATGACTTATCCTACTGCTAGCAGACAATGACTTGTCCTACTGCTAGTAGACAATGACTTGATGTGCTGTCAGCAAACAATGACTTGGCCCTACTGCTAACAGACAATGACTTGCTCTACTTTTAGCAGACAATGATTTGCCCTACTTCTGGCTGACAATGACTTGCACGTCCTTCTGTTAACCGACAATGACGTGTCCTGCTGCTAGCAGACAATGACTCACCCTGTCTTTACTGTTAGCAGACAATGACTTGACCTAGCTGTATTTGTTAGCAGACAAGGACTTGTGCTGTTGTTAGCAGACAATGAGTGACTTGTCCAATTGTTAACAGATGAATGACTCCCCCCACACGGAGGAAATCACTTGACCGGATTTTAGTACAGATCAACAGGTCCATTGTTCATACACAGTTTTTGTGGTTGAAGTTTCGTGGTGATGAGACAATGGTCTATGCAGTGGTATTTGTTCAACTCTATGACCATGGGTATTTGAGTTGCGCCTGTCATCGATCTCGTCTTGGATGTGGGCTTTACAGTGAATCTGAAGTTTTTGTCTCTCCGTGAAACTCTGGCCGCACAGCGTACACTGATAATAGCTGGCTGTGTGATTCTGTACATGCAAGCGTAACGCTTCCTTTACGATGAATCCTTCACCACACACTGAGCACTGGCAGGGTCGTTCCTCCGTATGACTACGCAGGTGAACTTCCATGTGACCTGCGTATATGACCTTTAAAAAAATCAGGCAACTGGGATAGGCTTCTAGTCAATCACCAGTTGCATAAATAATATGAATTTGGAGACCCTAGCTTCAATCCTTCAAAAAATATGGCAAATACTATAATTTGACCTTGATAAAATAGGTCAGGTCAGTCATCTTCAGTACACCTCTGGACCTTTGCCAGATGTATACATGCAGTAGTATTAATTTGGAAAGCCGAGATATATTTCTTCATGTTAGATGATAACAAACAGTATATGACCATGACAAAATAGGTCAAGGTCAGTCAACTGGGACAGGCTTCTAGTCAATCACCAGTTGCAAGGTAATATGAATTTGGAGACCCTCACTTCATTCCTTCAAAAGATATAGCAAATGCTAAAATTTGACCTTAGTAAAATAGGTCAAGGTCAGTCATTTTTAATAGGCCTCTGACCCTTCACCCGATACATATGTATTATGAATTCACAATGCCTGGGTATAATTCCTCTTGAGATATCGTGTTCGAAACAAAGATGGACAGACGGACAGACAGACGACACTGCATGACGACAATACCATTCGGGCAAAACTTGCCTGAGGGGTAAAAATGACACTGTAGTAACTCAAATAAGAGATAAAAAGAGAGAATTAATTTCACACTGACACCTGCATTGTAATTTATTATGAAACTTTATTAGGCTGAACAGATTAGATTACATTGTATACATCGTACAATCACTTCTAAACCAGTTAGCAAGTGTGTACATACACACATCTATGTGTAACAGGATCACTGCACGATGATATACCACTCATATTCCAGCCATTGTAACACACTTGTAAAGACGGTTGTATACCGCTTGGCTGAAATACAGACTTTAGCTGAATTACATGTACATATAGCTAATATCAAAACAAAGCTTAATGCTCTCCTTCCCAATACATGCATGAATGCAGGACTATCTTAATAACAAGAATATTTTACCAGATGCAACAAAGTGTAACAAATATTTTACCAGAAGTGCAACAAAACTATTAAAGACTGCTGAAAATTTGATGTCGCATTGTGAAGCGTGACGTCGACCTCTTCGTCACGCGTCGAGGTTTACAATGTTAAAGAGATGGGCCAAAACTCAACGTTGTGGTTCAGAAGTCAATGTCAACTTTTGCCTTGTAAAATTGTTAAAGTTTGTAACAGTCTTCCAGTCGTTACTGTTACTCTTGCAAACTGTTACTTGCATACACTTTTGCTTCATTATTGGAAGCTTGAATTTCATTTACGTATTAGTCTGGCGAAATAATAACACAGGAAGGAAGCAATCAGAGATTGCTCAATTGTATCAGGGACATATCCAGGGATTTTTTGGGGACGCCTGTTTTGACTTTTTTGGAGACATTTGTATGTCACATGAAAGGAATTGGACTGGAAAATTTGGGCGCCCATACCTGTTTTGGCTTTTTATCGGTATCAAAATGGCCCTGGATATGTTTATGTGTATGCCCCCATTCCGCTTTAATCCGACACTGCCCCGCCGTTGTTCTGTTCTGTATTGGTCAATGGAGACCTAATTTGGATAGTTATAAAAATGCTGTTTCATTCGCCATGCCTCGGATAGGGCCTAATACATATTCCAAGTATCGACCAACAAGTGATAATACAATGTTTTGATGCAAGATGGTCGCCGGGGCTTTCGGCAAATCTGAAAATGTGACCTGGTTATGAGACCTACATTCCTTGGAGTGAAATTATGAAACGATCAGTGAACTTTGAATTTTGCATCCAAATCACCCTTTTTGGGGCAATTTCATACTTTTGGACCTATAGATGTGGTCTACTTTGGAATGTAGAATAACATATATATAGCCATTTTCCCGGTCCAAATCGCTTATGGCCCGAGATACAGCCTGGACAAATATATATATCCCATTCACTCAGGTTTGATGAACAAAGGGCCATAACTCTTGAAAATATAACTGAGAGCAGAGAAACTTCACGATGCACAACTATGAGGTATTGTCCACATATCATGCAAATTTTATACTTGTCCATGCAATATTAACCGAGATCCAGCCCAGACAACTCCCAATTCACAAAGATTTCAAGAACAAAGGGCCATAACTCTTGAAAATATATGCGAAACACGGAGAGATTTCACGCTGCACAACTACAGGGCACTAACCACATATCATGCAAATTTCATAATTGTCCATACAATATTAACGAAGATCCAGCCCGGACAACTCCCAATTCACTAAGATTTCAGGAACAAAGAACCATAACTCTTGAAAATATAAGCGAAACATGGAGAAACTTTACGCTGCACAACTTTGGGGCACTGACCACATATCATGCAAATTTCATACTTGTCCATACAATATTAACCAAGATCCAGCCCGGACAAGTCCCAATTCACTGAGATTTCAGGAACAAAGGACCATAACTCTTGAAAATATAAGCGAAACATGGAGAAACTTTACGCTGCACAACTATGGGGCACTGACCACATATCATGCAAATTTCATACTTGTCCATACAATATTAACCAAGATCCAGCCCGGACAAGTCCCATTCACGGAGATTTCAGAAAAACGGCCATAACTCTTGAAAATATGACCGGAACTCGGAAAAATATTAACCGAGATATCGCACGGACAAGAAATTCGGATGGACAGACGGACGGACGGACGGACGGATGGACAGACGGACAAAGCGATCGCTATATGCCCCCCCCACTCTAATTAGAGGGGGGGCATAATAATAATAATAGTATCATTATTAAGCTAATAGATGCTTATTATTGTCGTCTCGATGGAGGGGTGTGCATTTTGTGGAATACAGGTACCAGTGTTCGAAAATTAATCAGTAGTATAACATATGACAGTGTAATAAAAAAATCATGTTGTACATAGTCTCCATGTATGCTAAATATCTTGTCATTCCTGCTCTGTTGCAGTAAATTTTCACCAAATCACCAAGACCGGGTCAGGAGCTACAAGAATACATGCTCTCCACACATGCGCATTTGTAAACCAAAAGTCGATGCACAAAGCAATTTTAAGAGTGTTAAGAAATAGGGCAAAACAAAGAATGTTGAGAGATTAAAGGCAAAAGTCGATGTCTTGTTTCAAAGTCGAGTATCTCACCAACATTGTAAAAGTCGACGTGCGACAGAGGTTGATGTCGCGTTTCAAAAGTCGACTTACAATTCTATTAGAGATAGGGTAGCTAGAAGTCGAGTTTTGAAACACGACATCAAGTTTTGGCCTATCTCTTTAACATTGTACAACTCGACATGCGACGAAGAGGTCAACATTACGCCTCAAAATGTGACACGGACTTTTTGCATAGCACGTCGAGTTTTGCAAGTAAACTTGGCACAAATAGAACACATACCAAACTCCCCTACATGTACATTTTCATTTGCTAGTGAACAGCACCGACCATTTTTTTTTCATCGACTCACAAGTGGTGGCTAGGTAATAGTCTTCCAAAATTAGCTATATGGGACTTGCCATCTTCTGCAGACGAAGATGTGAAATATAGATCTGAATGTCCTGACCCAACAGTTCTACAAGTCCATGGTTTCCTTCAAGGAATATACATGATTAACATGCCTGTTCTGGACCAAACTCTGCTGCTAGGTACAAATAAATGATGTTAACAAACTCTGCTGCTAGGTACATATCAATGATGTTAACAAACTCTGCTGCTAGGTACATATCAATGATGTTAACAAACTCTGCTGCTAGGTACATATCAATGATGTTAACAAACTCTGCTGCTAGGTACATATCAATGATGTATTCTGTCAGCACGATGTTTCGTCCTATATTTAAATAGGACTACATGTATAATATTAATTATGGTTTGAGCAGGACAAGGGGAATTCCAGATTGTTCAACTAAATACGCATACACAGACCATCTCTGTACATTCACAGGGGTTGAAATGTTTTGAAAAACTTACTTGCCACATGTGGCAGGTGAAAATTGATTTTACTTGCCCTCACTCAAATTTCACTTGTACACAAAATAAATCGATGGCGGTATTTATTCTTTCTTCTGAACTAAATGGATGCTATACAATTCAAGATGGAGGTGTCATGTGGACCCAGTGGCAGATAGATGGCTGTGTTTTTCCTAAGAAATGAAGCTGTAGAGTCTCACTGACAAAAGTTATAGGACCCAACAGAAATGGCGTTGGGGGGGGGGGGATCCAAAGGGGGTGGACCCTTCCCTTGGTGAAGCATATTTTCCAAAATGACCCCTCAAATGATGCAATCTGGGAGCCTTTGAGGATGGAACTGGCACCAGATGAACAATTTCGCTGATGAATGATGTCTTGTCCTACTGACATAGCTAAACCTGCATGGCAGGGTAAAGCCTAAGGGGTCATCCAAAACGTACATAATTAGAAACGCCCGGGGAGGGGGACTTTGCCCAATTAATTTCCAAGGTATCGAATTCTGCCAAATATTATTGAT
Source organism: Hanleya hanleyi (assembly GCA_036873755.1). Taxonomy (NCBI): domain Eukaryota; kingdom Metazoa; phylum Mollusca; class Polyplacophora; order Lepidopleurida; family Hanleyidae; genus Hanleya; species Hanleya hanleyi. The sequence goes on along the minus strand of JAVTVY010030936.1, from coordinate 106,005 downwards.
CATATCATCTTGCTATATAATTAATGTGGAAAACAGTTTTTTGTCCAAACTGGATATTTTGAAATTAATGACAATAAGGACATCCATGTGTCATGCCGATGGCCCTGAAATTCTATTGAAAAGTATATTTTGGAATTTTTGTTGTCAAAAAAGTGAGATCTTGGGTACCAGAAGTTGACAAAGTTCACAAACTTGTTTAAATTCTTATTTTTATCCAAATATTGCTTGGTGTTGCATGATAATGCATCAAACAGCCTGAATTATAATATATGTGAAGTTTCAGCTCGCTATCATTTGTCAATTTGGAGATATTCAAACTTTCCCTATCAGATAATTAACAACATGACAACTGGTCCACTTTTTTGTGTGAACGATTTTGCTATCCAAATTTTATGGATATTGAAACACGTTACGACAACTGAATGAGAATGACACAAAGGTCACGCATATAAGAAAGACCCACGTTGTCCTGGAAAATAATTGGACCGTGAAATCAATGCCTGTACGGACATGTCACCGGTGAACTTTGACAGCGTTGTTGTTGTAAATTGTACGGTACAGAGTTCTCAGATGCTATCTCACAGACAGAAATATTACAGAAACTGGTAAAGATCTCTGTTATATAATTTAATGACAATCACTGATCATAAGAAGCACAGATGACTTTAATACCACCTCTCCTGCAGAAGTAAGCTTACTTCAGAATTAGTCCCTCGCCAGCCCGTGAAGCTGTTTGCGGACATTTTGTTATAGGTGTGTTCTCAAGAAACGCCACTCGTGATTGGCTAAAATGTCAGCATATCTATATGTGCATTTGAGTATGTCAACCAATCAATGTGAGACTCTCATATCCAATTCATACAAGCAGAAACAGAAAGCACATTGTCAAAGCGGCTTGTTCATGTGCGATCAACAGTTTCAAAGCGTGATCCCATTTTGGCTGAGAATTCTATCAGTTTATCGCATATTTTCATGGAATGTTTATGAAGAAAATAACATATACACCATTAGAATTCTGTCAGTGGCTGTTAGTTTGACATCTATTTTTTTTCTCGTGAGTTTACTTGCCGCATACGGCAGGTAGTTTTTATTTTGACTTGTCACATGGCAAAATCACTTGCCGACGGCAGGTAGGCAGGCGATATTTCGATCCCTGCATTCATACATGTACGTATGTAGATAGTTGAGAGAAAGAGAGCAAATATTGCCATTTTTAATGTGTCATACAAACACATTTCTGCTGAGAATGAAACAAACATACTTCCCAGTAGATTACAACACAGCTCATTTTACACTCGCAGTTCACCGACAGTTATGGTAATTCCCCTAATAATTTGATCACCGTATTGTGCTGGCAACATTCTTCATGGCATCAGCTACAGAGTGTCATATTTTGTTATTATATAACTTTTCTTCGAGTTGAATGAAGAACGGGAAATTAATGTTAATTTTCCTCTGAGTTGAAAAGTGAACTTCCTGTGATTGAATTATTAGGGGAATTACCGTACACAATTATCACATCTTTATCTTGTGACAATAAGCGTTTTCACAGAAAACCAGTCCTAATGCAGCTCTGATGTCAGCAGATGAAAGAGTTGTCCTATCATACTTTTAGCAGACAATGACTTGTCCTACTGCTAGCAGACAATGACTTGTCCTACTGCTAGCAGACAATGACTTGTCATACTGTTAGCAGACAATGATTCACTCAAGGCTACAGACGCCGACTTGTTTTACTGCTAGCAGACAATGACTTGTCATACTGTTAGCAGACAATGATTCACTCAAGGCTACAGACACTGACCTGTTTTACTGCTAGCAGACAATGACTTCTCCCATTATTACAAGATAATGACTTGTCCTATTGCTAGGAGACCATGACTTGTCCTAATGCTAGCAGACAATGAATTGTCTTACTGCTAGCAGCCAATGATGTGTCATGCTGTTAACAGACAATTACTTGTCCTACTGCTAGCAGACAATGACTTGTCCTACTGCTAGCAGACAATGACTTGTCCCATTATTACAAGATAATGACTTGTCCTACTGCTAGGAGACCATGACTTATCCTAATGCTAGCAGACAATGACTTGTCTTACTGCTAGCAGACAATGACTTGTCATACTGTTAGCAGACAATGATTCACTCAAGGCTACAGACACTGACTTGTTTTACTGCTAGCAGACAATGACTTCTCCCATTATTACAAGATAATGACTTGTCCTACTGCTAGGAGACCATGACTTGTCCTAATGCTAGCAGACAATGAATTATCTTACTGCTAGCAGCCAATGATGTGTCACGCTGTTAACAGACAATGACTTGTCCTACTGCTAGCAGACAATGACTTGTCCTACTGCTAGTAGACAATGACTTGATGTGCTGTTAGCAGACAATGACTTGGTCCTACTGCTAACAGACAATGACTTGCTCTACTTTTAGCAGACAATGATTTACCCTACTTCTGGCTGACAATGACTTGCACGTCCTTCTGTTAACCGACAATGACTTGTCCTGCTGCTAGCAGACAATGACTCACCCTGTATTTACTGTTAGCAGACAATGACTTGACCTGTATTTGTTAGCAGACAAGGACTTGTGCTGTTGTTAGCAGACAATGAGTGACTTGTCCAATTGTTAGCAGATGACTGACTCTCCCCACACGGAGGAAATCACTTGACCGGATTTCAGCAGAGATCAACAGGTCCATTGTTCATACACAGTTTTTGTGGTTGAAGTTTCGTGGTGATGAGACAATGGCCTATGCAGTGGTATTTGTTCAACTCTATGACCATGGGTATTTGAGTTGCGCCTGTCGTCGATCTCGTCTTGGATGTGGGCTTTACAGTGAATCTGAAGTTTTTGTCTCTCCGTGAAACTCTGGCCGCACAGCGTACACTGATAATAGCTGGCTGTGTGATTCTGTACATGCAAGCGTAACGCTTCCTTTACGATGAATCCTTCACCACACACTGAGCACTGGCAGGGTCGTTCCTCCGTATGACTACGCAGGTGAACTTCCATGTGACCTGCATCCATAAAACTGGAATTACAAAAACTACATTTATAAATGATTGCCGTTGTATAAAGGCTGGACCCCGATGACAGTGGTCGCAGCTCCGAGCCATGGTTCTCTGCGCCTGCAAACACAGTTCTGTTTTGCACGAGGCAAGACGGTGATGTAAGGCCTGCTCTTTTTGGCAGCACTGCATTGTTTCTAGATTGCGGTATACCAGACACACAGACATTTGGGTTATCTTCCCCTTCATCATCGCTGTCGTCGGATATCGTGACAACGGTGAGAACAGATGGACCGGCAGTCTGTGATTGGTTCACACTGATGTATGTATTATCGTTCATTCTCATCAGAGTCGAGCTAACTGGAATACATCGAGAAATCGCATCACCACTTCCTGTTGCCATGCCAAGAGTAGAATCTATTTGAGAAATGCTGAAGTATGGTTGGAGCATTCCATTGGCCATTTCCGTCGGTGGAATGTACTCTCTCTGGACACGATCCTGACAAAAGATACAATAGAGGACTTTACATTTAATTTTACTAATTTTATGCCACACATGAAGTTAGTAAAACACAAGAAATTTTCAATATGAAAACAATTCAAGTACATGAGTCAGCCAGGCACCTTGTTAAGTAATTACATCAAATGTCACACCTTCACCATGCTGTGAAAGTGGAAATATTATAATCAGCGAGATCATGAACAAATTAGCTGGGGGGGGGTGGTTAGTTTAATGTTACACTCGAGGTTATTTCACTAATTTGGTGACAGCCAATTTTAGAGGTGGAGGAAGTCAGATACCCGAAGAGAAGCATCCCCCGTTGACTCGTAACTGGCAAATTTTCACACATATGCACCACTGGGGCTCAAACCCGTGCGAGTTCAGCGGTGGGAGGCTAGCGATCACCAGCGAAGTGCCTCAGACCAGTGTGCGGGGAACTTTTAAATATGATTTTGCACGAAGGAACAGAGTTGGGATTATCAAACTGTTTAAATTTCTCGTGGTTCAGTGAAAATCTGGGACAGATCGAGGAGATTTGTGCAAAATCCTGACAATCAAAACTGCTACATTGTTTCTATCGGTAAACTCACATGTTAGCTCATTATTACATTGGCAACACCTATAAATACAGTGTACTGTATTCTCTGGATTCTTACGAAGTCCTTGTAAAGATCTACAGCAAAGTTTTTAACACAGTGACACTCTACCAAAATTGGAGTAATTGTCAAGCCCTGTTGCTTTTCCCAAAATCAGCCAGATCTGAACTGGGCGATTTGAGGGTGTGCCGCAGCACCTGGACAAGTAGTGTGGAGGGAGGGGGGGCACATAAATATTTTCGTCATCTCTAAGGCTAGAGGGACTGAATCGTACCACACTATATCCTTCTATTACGCTTTTACCAAGGGCCGCAAAAAAACAAAAATCAAACTTGGCCATCATGGTGACGTCACATAACCAGGAAGCAGTTTTTGGCTTAATATGTTGACCACATATCTGAAGAAATTTGTTGAGCAGTTTTGGAACAAAAAGTGTTTAGTCTGTTAGAGACAGATTAGTATAGATGAAATTAATCACTTTTCTGCCCTTTGAAGCAGGAAAATGGTTCAAAGTGTGCAAAAACTTGCAAAGTTCTGAGGACCCCACATGGGCACCATTTTGAATTTCCCATGATTCTTCGCAGCTAGGACCAGCTATAGTCTGCATATAAGATTCATTTCTGCATATAAGATGCATTTCCTAATTCCTTTCCATTGAAGAGGTATGAGGAAAAAATTGGTAGCATAAAACTCCATCTTTTCCTGGAAGCCAAGTACATCATCATGCCATAATGTTATTTCTTGCATGAGGTTTGGAGCTCGAGACAATAGCTTCCACAATCATGGATGTACTCATGATCCTAGGAAAATGCAAATACTCTTAAAATCACCCCAATATAATTTGTGGGAAAGTCACAAATTTCAGCCAACCATGACTGTCCATTCCAGAGCTATGTGGAAAAGTTCACTAGGGGGTTGCATTTCACCCCCCCCCCCCCCCCCCCCTCACATACGGTGAATTAGACAAAGATAAGACTTACATTGAGAGAAAACTCATCATTGTTGACAGTCTTCGGTGGTCTGCCTCGAGGACGCTTGCCAGGAGTACTTGATTCAAGTGGCTGAAATGGCACAGTAATGAAATAAGCTAGAGTATCTTCCCCAGAAATATAGATTCCAGAAATCCATTGTGAGTCAGGGAGGGCAGATCACACAGTCTGCTACTTTATTTATTTTTTGCGACGATTGAAGGCACCTGCAAGCTCAGTGTTGGTTACTCCCAACATATAAGTGAGTGAGTGAATATGATTTAACGTCGCTTTCAACACTATTTCAGTCATATCACAACGTTTGGTTCCTATTCCTTTTCACACCCGGAAACCACACGGGTAGGGTCCTATTCCTTTTCACACTCGAGAACCCCACAGGTGCCCCAGTTAGTCGCCTCTTACGACGAGATCTCTGGAGGGCTGAGGCCTATTCCTTCCATGACCTGGAGTGTGCACAACGACACCCCAGGTCCATCCCCGGAAGTCCCATGGGGCCCCAACATATAAATCATATAATAGGCATACAATGCTCGGTTCTTGTGAGCAAAGTTAAAATATACAACAACTGTTTTCAGGCATTCATGTAGAGATATGGGAGAAATATAGGAGAAAATAAAAAATATATATATACTGTTGATGCCTTATTCTTCGTGGAAATTATCCTTCCTCTTCAAATTCCAACATTTGTGGTTCAACAGTACTGATCAACAAGAAAATAGGTGGTAAATTTAACACACTGATTTCTGAAGTTAATTGTTAAAATGAAAATAGTTGGTGTTGAGTATTTACAGCTGACCAACTGTCCGATAAAGACAGTGTTATAACTCCAAGATGACCACTTGTATCAAAATCCAAGATGGCCACTATGATGATGAAAGAGTGAGATTTTCAAAAAAGGTATTTTTTTGTCATTTTTCAATTTTTGTATTTATTTATGTGGGGGGTTTTTCTTCGCAAAAACTGCATGATAAATTAGTAAAAGATGTGAAATAAAATAGTTTTTGAAAACTGTGTGTGAACTGTTCACCGATATTCTGCGTGATCCCATAATAAGCCAATCACGCCCATTTCTGACTTTTCTCTCTGACAATGATTGATGTCTACTTCACGGAGATTAACATCTTTGCATGGTACAATCTTTTGATATTTTCTACGCCCTAACAAAGCCAGACTTTGGCGGGAGTAAACTCTTTCATCTTCATGCACACTGTCTGGAAATGATGCCATATTTGGATACTTTTTCTCAATAATGAAGTCCACGGGCTACCGTGTGTAATTACTGTGGGCATGATTTCAACAAGACAGTGTTGTAACTTCAAGATGACCACTTGTATCAAAATCCAAGATGGCCACTATAATGATGAAAGAGTGAGATTTTCAAAAAAGGTATTTTTTTGTCATTTTTCAATTTTTTTATTTATTTATGTGCAGGGTTTTTTCTCGCAAAAACTGCATGATAAATTAGTAAAAGATGTGAAATAAAATAGTTTTTGCCCATTTTTCCTTGCAGAATATCAGGAATTTTGAAGAAAAACTAGAGCCTTTGGGCACTGAAACGAGGTTATTAAAATGTTAAAATAGGCTATTGGAATAATTCCACTAACTCTTTGATGTTCAGTCCCATGGCAAAGAGCCACACAATTTGTCCAGTCTCAAACATTTCTCTCAACAAGGATCTATAGTGAATTAGTGTAATTGTACATGTAACACTTATAATATAGGAGAATTTTTCATGTTATATCAAAAAAAATAACTTGTGACTGATGGGACAGATTCCTTATTTATTGTGAAACTGACTTAATGAAAGGACACAATGTCTTTTCTGCATGTTACCAATATATGTAAAATATTTTACTTTTCAGCTCATCTGGGCCTGATTGTCCATCGTCCGTCGTGCGTAAACATCTTCTCTGAAACCGCTTGGCAGATTAAACTGAAACTTGGCATGCATGTTCCCCGCAATGAGTACACCAGAATGTGTTCATGCGGTGTCGATATGAGTTTAAATATGGCTGCCATGATGGTCCTCTTGAATTTGCCAGTGAAATCTTGTCATCATTATTTTTTGGTAACTACTTCATGGATCTTTCTCAAATTTGGTACACTGGTTCCCCTTGGGTCTAGTTGTACAACATGTGAACTTTAGTCCAATTTGAATATCCAATATGGCCACCAGGTGGCCATCTTGGATTTCCCCATGAAACTTTGTTATCGTGATGTCTCGGGAACTACTGCATAGATCTTTCTCCAATTTGGTACACAGGTTCTCCTTGGGGTCTAGTTGTGCAAGATACCTTTTGTGGTCGGATTCAAAAATCCAATATGGCCAACAGGCGGCCATCTTGGATTTCCCGATGAAACATTGTTATCGCGATTTCTCAGGAACTACTGCATAGATCTTTCTCAAATTTGGTACACAGGTTCTCCTAGGGGTCTAGTTGTGCAAAATACATTTTGTGGTCGGATTCAAAAATCCAACATGGCCACCAGGCGGCCATCTTGAATTTCCCAATGAAACATTGTTATTGCGATTTCTCAGGAACTACTGCATGAATCTTTCTCAAATTTGGTACACAGGTTCCCCTTGGGGTCTAGTTGTGCAAGATACCTTTTCGGTCCGATTCGAAAATCCAATATGGCCACTAGCTGGCCATTTGAGGCATCATTGCATATCATTCTAGGTAAACCAAGATGGTAAATCAGGAGAATACCAACTAGACGTAACGCTATGAAAACTTCATGCGAACTGTTCGCCGATATTCTGCGTGATCCCATAATAAGCCAATCACGACCATTTCTGACTTTTCTCTCTGACAATGATTGATGTCTACTTCACGGAGATTAACATCTTTGCGTGGTACAATCTTTTGATATTTTCTACGCCCTAACAAAGCCAGACTTTGGCGGGAGTAAACTCTTTGATCTTCATGCACACTGTCTGGAAATGATGCCATATTTGGATACTGTTTCTCAATAATGTTTATATATTAGTCCACGGGCTACCGTGTGTAATTACTGTGGGCATGATTTCAACAAGCTACCCACCTGATTGGCTAACAAATGTAGTTTCAGATTCGCATGGGATTTATATAGGGCTGAATTCAGATATAATATTTCATAATATTATACCTGAGTTTACTGAGATTGCATTACATATTATCTTCAAAGTCTAAATATTCTGTCAAAATGCACCAGAACACACCATTTTACTTAATTAGATATAAAAATTTCCCAGATGAGACATGCCATATAGCAGAAATGTAGAAGTTCCACTTCAAATATCTTTCTACTTTTTCAGTCTAAAAACTAGTTATCAACAGTTGTAACTATGCTGTCAAAAGGCAACGTTATGTGCCATTCCACATCTAGAGTTTCCCAAAACTTTTGGGCACCTTCACATAAACAACAAAACAAATTGAGCATTAACCAAGTGATAATTTGTGATTTTACTCATTGACAACTGGAAGCCCAGGGCCTCACAACAACTGGAGACTAAAGAAATGTAATGGAATAGTCATACCAATGAACAGGATCAAATTATTATATCAGTATTGGAGTGAGAAGTAGCACTGATTCTGGAAAGGAAGTGTTTACTTTGTTACCACAAGCAGTCTACTAGTCCCCTTATGTAAAGTGCATTATGCAATAAATCCACCACTTCAGATTTTATTATCTGAATAGTTAACATACAGGCATACAATATGTAGGCCTACAAGGTAAAGGAGAATATCAGTGTTACAATATTTCTATTTGACCAAAATGCCATGAATTCAAGCTCTCTCAAATACTTGCAATTCTCCATGCTACTGCATACTGATGGTAGCATACTTTCTCTGATTACATTTTAGTTATGTGTATAAGCAGCGTCTGATGTAGCCTAGATTTAGCTGTCAATGCACCCATTGCCACATATATGCCAGCGCTAGCAGCATCAATGTCCTTTCAATCCACTTTTTAACCATAATGTTAATAATATTATGATTTGTAAAAAAGAATGTATAATGAAATATAAATAAAGCATTATGTTGATGGGCCGCGAAATCCATATGGTGGTAGCCCTAAAACCACAATTTCAATAAAAAAAAATAAAAATAAATAACTTCCAATTCTTTGAAGTCCGTTGTCTGTCTATTTTGTAAGACCGAATGAAACGCAACTTTCAGTTCTTCATTTTGATATTTTCAGTTTCTCTCTTCAATCGGCAATGTTTAATATCGCACGTCCCCGTAAACCGGCAATATTCTCAATTAATGACCATGAAAAATCGCGGTTCAAACATTGGATACATTTTGTTGGAGACATAATGAAAATCAACTTAGTTGTTACAATTGGTTATGTTCAAAGTGCTAAAAAAGTTTGCAAGGTTTATCAAATACTAATTCTAAGGAAACTAGCACAACTACATAAGCTCACAATATTATCAATCTTGCGACCACGATAAATGGGGAATTTTCGAATAGTTAGGACCACGGTTTCTCGCGCATGGGCCGTTTTCGATTACTTAGGGAACAGTGTCACGTGACTTGGCGAAAAATGCCCATTTTCGAATTTACTTAGGGTCGCGAATACTTAGGGAACTTACCGTAACAAGATCACAATAATAAACTTCATGAAGAGTCAATAAATTGTGCAATAAAAGTTTACTGTCTATAGTGCCATGGAGTTATTGCTACATATAGTTGATAACTTGGATAGGTTATAGTTTTTGTAACTTCTGTAAGTTGATTCCCAGACATAGTGTACCCCTGACATAAGTGTACTTACCAATGGGAAAGTTTTCTTCTTTGGACGTCCAGGTCCTCGTTTGACAACTTCATTCTGTAACCACACATATTGAAGAAAATCAGGATTTCACATACACTGCTACATGTAATTACAGTCTAGAATCATGCTTCCAGGGATTGACCTCCGGTCGACGTGTACACCCAGGGACTGACCTGGGGTGTCGACGTGCACATCCCAGGTCATGGAAATAATTAAGGGCCTCAGCTCTTCAGACAGCTTGTTGTAAGATGCGACTAACTGTGACACCTGCGGGGTTTCCGGGTTTAAAAAATTTCTGGGTAAGAAAACGAATATGACCCAAACGTCATGACAAGATGGAGATATTGTTGAAAACGACGTTAAATCATATTCTCTCACACAAGTCTAGCCTCAATATAAGAGAGGGGAGGCGGAGGAGATTCGGTTTAATGTCACACTCAAGGTTATTTCACTCATATGGTGACAGCCTGTTTGGTTGGTGGAGGAAGCCGGAGTGCCCAGAGAGAAACACAGCCCATCGGCAAACTTTCACACATGCACCAGCAGGGCTCGAAACCCGTGGCAGTTCAGCGGTGTGAGGCGTTGATTCTGATACAAGGTAGGTGCTACAGTGTCCCCCATATTAATAAATGCATATCATTTCAATCCATACTGTAAAATCTATATTGAAGGTGGCTCAAATTTGGTCTCTCAATAACAATATTATAGAAAGGTTTACACTGTACATGTATAATGGACATAACCTCACTCCCTATTGTCTCTAATATATGGAGGATCCTACCTCATTCCATATGTCCCTGATATATGGAGGATCGTACATCACTCTGTTGTCCCTGGTATATGGAAGATCCAACCTCTCTCCCTATTGTCCCTTATATATGGAGGATCTTTGCATCACTCCTAATTGTCACTGATAAATGGAAGATCCTACATCACTCAGCAGTGTTTCCGATGTATGGAGGATCCTTCCTCACTCCCTATTCTCCCGGATATATGGAGGATCCTTCCTCGCTGACCCTGATATACGGAGGATCCTTACCTCACTCCCTCTTGTCCCCGATATATGGAAGATCCTTACCATGCCCCTATTGTCCCTGATATATGAAGGATCATTCCTCACTCCCTATTCTCCAGGATATATGGAGGATCCTTCCTCACTCTGTTGTTCCTGATATATGGAGGATCCAACCTCACTCCCTAATGTCCCTGATATATGGAAGATCCAACCTCACTTCCTAATGTCCCTGATATATGGAGGATCCAACCTAACTCCCTATTGTCCCTGATATATGGAGGATCTTTCCTCACTCTCTATTGTCAATGATATATGGAGGATCCTTCCTCACTCCCTATTGTCCCTGATATATGGAGGATCCAACCTCACTCCCTAATGTCCCTGATATATGGAGGATCCAACCTCACTCTCTATTGTCCCAGATATATGGAGGATCCTTCCTCACTCCCTGATATATGGAGGATCCTTCCTCACTCCCTAATGTCCCTGATATATGGAGGATCCAACCTCACTTCCTATTGTCCCTGATATATGGAGGATCCTTCTTCACTCCCTAATGTCCCTGATATATGGAGGATCCAACCTCACTTCCTATTGTCCCAGATATATGGAGGATCCTTCCTCACTCCCTAATGTCCCTGATATATGGCGGATCCAACCTCACTTCCTATTGTCCCTGATATATGGAGGATCCTTCTTCACTCTATTGTCTCAAATATATGGAGGATCCTACAGTACACTCCCTGTTGTCCCTGATATATGAAGGATCCTTCCACACTATCTATTGTCTTGGATATATGGAGGACTCTTCCTCACTCCCTATTGTCCCTGATATATGGAGGACTATTCCTCACTCCCTATTGTCCCTGATATATGGAGGATTCAACCTCACTCCCTATTGTCCCTGATATATGGAGGATCCTTCCTCACTCTTGTCCCGGATATATGGAGGATCCTACTACGCTCCCTGTTGTTCCTGATGGAGGATCCTTCCTCACTCTCTATTGTCCCAGATATATGGAGGATCCTTCCTCACTCCCTGTTGTCCGTGATATATGGAGGATCCAACCTCACTCCCTATTGTCCCTGATATATAGAGGATCCAGCCTCACTCCATACTGTCCCTGATATATGGAGGATCCAACCTCACTCCCTATTGTCCCTGATATATGGAGGATCCTTCCTCACTCTATTGTCCCGGATATATGGAAATTGTCCCTGATATATGGAGGATTCAACCTCACCCTTTATTGTCCCGTATATACTGAGGATCCTTCCTCACTCCCTCTTGTCCTTGATAAACGAAGGATCATTCCTCATTCCCTATTGTCCCTGACATACAGAGAATCCTTCCTCCCTCCCTAGTGTCCATAATACACAGAGGATTCTACATGATTAGCATCAATATTATATCTGGATTCATGGAGTCTCTTTGGTACCCAAAGTAAAGAGCAGTATTATCCCATGCAGTTTTAACTGCTGAACATAAATATCCATGAGTGATCAAAATATGGACATCAATTCAATATTTCACACTTACTGTTGTCTCATTCACTTCTTTCTGAGGATCCTTTACACTGTTGTCCTGGCCTGGTGCACTCTTTAACTGGGGCTGGAATCAAGTGGTCAGGTTAATAAAGTCAAATGAACAAAACGGAAATTGAAATAGTGATGTTTCAGTGATAACCTAGAATTTGTTTCACTGCAGTACTCCAGCTGATTCTCCCCTTATAAAATCCAAGTTCCTTCAAGAACTAAATTGGCTATGTGTGCGAATCAGTATCATCAGTATTGCACTTTGATTTTAAAAAGATAGTATGAATGCATCATGGTATGACCAAGTTGGAGTATGGCGGTGAATTAAATTTGTGATATTTGCAGCAGGAAGACGATTCCAATCATCCGTTAGATGTGTATCTATATTCTGTCACCATTTTCTCAGCAAAATCCATGCCAGAAAAGAGGCAAAGCTATTTGTAACAGGGCCGTAGCCAGGATTTACTGAGGGGTGGTTCGCCTTCACTCCAAAAGGGCACATCAGGGGGTTCGCTGTATGGGAAAAGGGGCAAATAGGGGGTTCACTTCAGTGTTTGAAAAGGGCATTTACATGAGAAAAATATATAATATTTCCGAAAGGGGGGTTCGCCTGAACCCAGAAAACCCCCCTTGGCTACAGGCCTGAGTAATGGTGCGATAATTATATTTTGTAACACCGGCACAGGCAAGAATTGACAACCTGCACGCAAGGGAGGTACATAAGGGGAGGTCACTCAGTTTTAAGCAAAGTGATCACTCTCAATCACTTTCATTAATTTTTATCCATTTGAGCTACAGGCACAGGGTTAGAAGCGTTCAGTGTGTGCTTATTTTCCTTTAGTTTGACCAAAGGAAACACGAATGGAACTAAATGGAAACGCATTGTAAAATGTTACAAATAATTATAGGAAATAAAACGTTTTCAACATCGCTTACGATGTCATAAATATTTTGTTTATCAGAACCCGTTTCCCTTATCAAACGCATTTGCTCTGATCAAAACACGTTCATGAATGGGTTTTAAATGCATTTTACAAACTTTCTTTTCATTCAAATCACACAAACCAGGCCAAGAAACCATCGTGTCGGGGCTTTCTCCAACCGCTATTATTATTCCCTGTGCTATGAAATAAACATTTGCGGTGTATATTTCAGTATGTGTAAATGCTTATCCTTGAGTTTGCTAATTTGCGGTGCAAACCCTGCTGGAGTCATCTCTGGTCTACTCACTAGGTACAAGTAAAACAAACTTAGGAGAGTGATTTACAGCTCTCGCAGAGTTTACAAACATGAGAGTGAGTGAAATAAAAAGCTTTAAGGATACGTAACCCCCCCCATGAGGCACTTTGGTACACCCCTTGATAATATGTCTTGTGTAGCAATAAATATTCAACATACAAATAACAATGTATATATTTTATGAAAGCATATGTCCTGAGGAATTCACTTATGTAATTGCATAACTGTTGCTACAACCGTGCAAAATTTGAAGAAATGAAATGGGAACCATAGCCTCCATTTTTCAATTAAAATTTTGTGAAAACTGTTTAATATATTTCAAATTTGATGGTATACCTTGATCAAAGCCAACTAGAACGTCTAGTAAACAGCATCTCAGTTTTTATCAATTCAGCTTAGTTTTACAATTATTCAACTTTTAATGTGGAGAAAGTAATCAAATTTTGTCAATTCGCTTTAGTTAAAATTTTATCAAAATAGAACTACATGTAGGTAGAAACTTTAAAAAGTGAGACGCTATTTACTAGTTCTAGTTGTCTTTGATCAAGGTATACCATCAACTCTGAAATATGTTAACATGTTATCTACACGGTAGGAGCAACAGTTCTATAAATAAAATAAGTGAATTCCTCAAAACATATGCTTTCATAAAATATATACATTATTATTATGTTGAATATTTATTGCTACAGAAAACAAATTATCAAGGGGTGCACAAAACTGCCTCATGGGGGGGTTATGTATCCTTAAAGGTCAACCCAAACGCTCTGAGGTCAAAAATATAAAAAAATAGTCCTTTCGATTCTGAAAATAATGATATTTTTTTCATAATTTTGTGCAGTCTGGTTGGCGAGATATTGCCGTTTGAAAGGTGAAAATCGCTCTCCTGTCAATTCCAGCTGTGACGTCACGGAGGGAAGCCGTCTTGTATTCTCTATGTTAAAGCCGTATACCACAGTCGTATGTAGCTGCTGATTTCTGGAGATTTTCGGAGTATCGGGGCATCATTTTTTAAATATGCCGCGACGTTGTGTAGTGGGAGGTTGCAGTTTTACTACAGATGACGGTGTTAGTATTCATTTGTGGCCCAAAGACGAGAAAATCGCTGCAAATTGGATGAAATTTGTACGCAACACGAGAGTGTGGAAAGAGGGCCCGAGCCAGTACTCGTATAATTTGCTCGGCACATTTTGACAGAAAGACATCATTCGAGGACATCTACAGCGTAGCAGTTGAAATTCGGGTACAAACCAAAACTAAAGAGAACAGCTATTCCAACTATCAAACGTAAGAACAATCAGAATGTGACGGCAAAGAAATCGGAGAAGGAGAATCTATCACGGACATCGGCTGAACGAACCTAGCCTGCAAGCGAGGCCTCGGGCAGGGGGACGGCTGTACATGCCCTGCTCGCTCTCGCGTGGCATTTGTTGCTTGAGCACCTACAGGTTAGACTGGATGAGTCTCTATTTCATATATACACGTTTAACCATTTGTTCCAATGTGTCTTAATGTGTGTATTTGTATGTTCAATTTTATTCATTCTATGTATGCGTTTTTAGCCAAATGTTGGCACAAACTTCACGCAAATAAATTATCTAAATTATATACTATTTAATAATAATAATAAAATGATC
The DNA here is from genome assembly GCA_036873755.1 of Hanleya hanleyi. Classification (NCBI taxonomy): domain Eukaryota; kingdom Metazoa; phylum Mollusca; class Polyplacophora; order Lepidopleurida; family Hanleyidae; genus Hanleya; species Hanleya hanleyi. The sequence continues at coordinate 90,707 of JAVTVY010030936.1, read as the reverse complement.
TTTCATAAATATATATACGTTTGATAAGTAAATAAATAAAAAACACCAATTGGAGTGAATGGCTGTAGATACAGAAGTGATAATTATACTTTCATAATCCCTTGACATTTGAGATTGTGGGAATATCGTTCGATTTCAATTTAATTGAGGTAATTTGTCGAAAATTGAGCAAATGTGAATGTCGATCCACTCACCACGGCTTACTTTTCGCCATGAATGTCCAAAGTTTTTTTATCAAACTATATAATTCTGAAATTGGTATTTCATGGGGATTATGGGAAAACAAACAAAATTCAAGTCGGACGTATATCAGTAGAGTTATCAACAGTTTACTGTCCATACTGCAGAATCCCGGAGTTTATCCCTTCGAAAAGGCTGCCTCGGTCAGTAACAACAATAACAACACAGATGTGCTCGTTCGTTACATCACAGAATCGTTCTACATTCAATACAGTTTGAAATGTATGGACATTTGGTCTTATAGATGACGATAATATGGTTTCCAGTCAAGTTGCATACCAATCTGTATTCAACAAACGACCTCTCCGAATCCTGTCGTCGTCGAGTTCCACGTTGTCAGAGTGGTTGTCACTGTCAGAATCGGAGCCGTACGGCTCAAATTGATAGGGCTGAATTCTGCCGTTGGTCTGCAAACAACTGTTAATTTGCCCGTCATCATCCTCCTCTATGTCTATTTCATCTTCTTGGCGAAAAATATTTCCATCTAAGCAGCTGATATCGCTCGAATCGACATCTGAACCGGAGCTCTGACTGCACTCGCTTTCCATGTTATCCGCTGTTTTTTCTCACACAACTTCCCTGCGTGACGTCATCAACCCAGCTGTGAAAGTGTGGAAAAGCCCACTTTGCTCCCATATTACGTGTGTTTCTGATCAGATTAGAATTTTTTCAATATTTTTTTCATACAAAGTGAAGTATGAACTATGATTTTTAAGGATTTTTAGACCAAAAAAAATTCCGTTTGGGTTGACGTTTAACAGCTACATTCTATTTATAACTGCAACGATTTGAAATTACCGTTTTCGTTGGTAAGTCAGACAGTCTCGGTCTTCCTCTCCCACGTGGAATAATTGTCTATAATATACAACAGAAATATAATTTCTTTTAGTGGCATTTAGAAGTTGAGAAGTAGATAAATGAACAATTTGCTTATGGATAACAGTTACTTCTAGTTTATTCAGGACGACATTTCGATACAGTTACTAGTATCGTTTTCAGGTATTACAAACTCTAGTTTATTCGAGATGATGTTACGATACAGGTACTAATATCGTCATCCTGAATAAACTAGAAGTTGTTATCCATAAGCAATTTGTTTATTTAAGGAAACATGAATGGAACTAAATGTAAACACATTGCAAACATGTTACAAACGATTATAGGAAACAAAATGCTTTCAACATCGCTTACGAGGTCATAAATATTTTGTTTATCAGAACCTGTTTCCCTTATCAAATGCATTTGCTCTGATCAAAACACGTTCATGAATGGGTTTTAAACGCATTTTACGAACATTCCTTTCATACAAACCAGGCCAAGAAGCCATTGTGTCAGGGCTTTCTCCAGCCGCTATTATTATCCCTGTGTCAGGGCTTTCTCCAGCCGCTATTATTATCCCCTGTGCTATGAAATAAACATTTGCAGTGTATACTTTATTATGTGTAAATGCTTATCCTTGAGTTTGCTAATTTGCCGTGCAAACCCTGAAGTCATCTCTGGTCTACTCACTAGGTACAAGTAAGACAAACTTAGGAGAGTGATTTACAGCTCTCGCCGATTAGGAGAGTGATTTACAGCTCTCGCCGATTAGGAGAGTGATTTACAGCTCTCGCCGATTTTACAAACATGAGAGTGAGTAAAATAAGAAGCTTTCAGGATATGTACCCCCCCGCACTTTGGTACACCCCTTGATAATTTGTCTTGTGTAGCAATAAATATTCAACATAGAAATAACAATGTATATATTTTATGAAAGCGTAACTGTTGCTACTACCGTGTAAAAAAATATTCAAAATTTGAAGAAATGAAATGGAAACAATAGCCTCCATTTTTCAATTAATTTTCATGAAAACTGTTTAATACATTTTAAATTTGATGGTATACCTTGATCAAACCCAACTAGAACTATTAAACAACATCTCAGTTTTTACAATTTCGGCTTAGTTTTTCAATTATTCAACTTTTAATGTAGAGAAATTAAAAAGATAATCAAATTTTGTCAATTCCTTTTCATTAAAATGCTATAAACTAGGCAGAAATTAAAAAAAAAAATTACTAGTTCTAGTTGATCAAGGTATACCAGCAAATTGGAATGTGTTGAACAGTTTTCACGAAATTTCAATTGAAAAATGGAGGCTTTTGTTTCATTTCATTTTTTTTTATTTTGAACATTTTCTACATGGTCATGATGGTAGGAGCAACAGTTATATAAATTAAATAAGTGAATTCCTCAGGACATACGCTTTCATAAAATATATACATTATTATTGTTATGTTGAATATTTATTGCTAGAGAAAGCAAATTATCCAGGGGTGCACAAAACTGTCTCAGGGCGTTACGGATCCTTAATAGCTACATTCTATTTGAAATTACCGTTTTCGCTTGTAAGTCAGACAGTCTTGGTCTTCCTCTCCCACGTGGAGTAATTATCTATAATATACAACAGAAATATAGTTTCTTCTAGTGGCACTTAGAAGTTGGGAAGTAGATAAATAAACAAATTGCTTATGGATAACAGCTTCTAGTTTATTCAGGACGACGTTTCGATACAGCTACTAGTATCGTTTTCAAGTATTACAAACTCTAGTTTATTCAGGATGATGTTACAATACAGGTACTAATATCGTCATCCTGAATAAACCAGAAGTTGTTATCCATAAGCAATTTGTTTATTTATTTAACAGAAATATAACTGGTGAATACCGATCTGCCTCTAGACACAGTATAAATACTCTAATAATTCTACATTAGAACAAGGGGCAATGACTGTATCACTTGACATGCTTGAGTGGACACCAAAGGTACGGTAATTCCCCTAATAATTCGATCACCGGAAATGCAGCAAAAATGGCATATATCTGGCAATATTTTTCACGGCACCAGTTACAAAGTGTCACATTTTGTCATTATATGACTTTTCTTCAATTTGGATGAAGAATGGGAATGTTACTCGTTCTCCTTGTTTGAATAACAGAGTTGAAAAGTGAACTTCCTGTGATTGAATTATTAGGGGAATTACCGTAATGTCTGTCTGGGTCAGCCTGCTACTATGGCCGTCTTCCATTGGTGGCCATTTCGTTTCCTAATATGGGCAATGTTCATGGAATTGAGCAAAATTTTACTGGTTTGAAGTGATAACTACAAATAATTTTTGCAAATTTCGGCCTTGTTGGAAAAATAAAACGGAATTCAAAGAAAATTTATCCAACTTTTTCATTTCAAATTCTGTCAGATTCAATAAATGAGGAATTTCTAAACCCCCTTTTATTAATCACACCAATTCTTCTCCAGAATCCTATCATGTAATGCTGTTGATTTGAATCATTATCCTGAAACAAGGGACTCTGAAACAAATGCCGCCCTCTATGACTACAATACAATACAGATGCATGTATTTACCATTAGTCAAAGACACTGTTGCAGGAAACGAAACGTTAACTTGGCCCACAAGTGGTGTCACCTATAGGCGAATCCATTCAGTTTTTCAAAAGTTATTTTCTGGAAATAAAACTTTAATTTGGGCCACAGGTGGTGCCACCGAAAGGTGGATCGGCATGACAAACAATCCCAAGCAAGACCTTGAGACAAGGTACCCAAACACTAAATTTGGAAAGATTAATCCATTCAGGTTTTCAAAAGTTAGTGTACGGAAACAATTTTCTTTTACTTGGCCCCCAGGTGGCGCCACCTGTAAACGGATTGGTGTGAAAGACAATACCAAGCGAGATCCTGAGGCGAGCTACCCACATACCAAATTTGAAAATAATCCGTTCAGTTTTTCGAAAGTTATTGTCCGGAAAAGAAATATTAACTTGGCCCCCAGGTGGTGCCACCTAAAGGCGGATGGACGTGAAAAACAATTCCAAGCGAGATCTTGGGACAAGGTACCCACATACCAAATTTGAAAAGAATCCGTTCAGTTTGTTAGAATTTATTGTCCAGAAACGAATTCGGACGGATGGACGGACGGTACGACGGACACACGGCAACACAGACGGACGGACGAACCCCAATACTATAGTCCCCCTTTAGCCCTTCGGGCGTCGGGGGACAAAGAGGTGTCCATCTCTAATACTTATCAAGTTTATTTCTAAAGCAATATGGTCGACTACATCATGATCTACTTATTAACTATCACTTAGTAACTAATCCTTGTTGTTTTACCGTTGTTTTCTTGGGAGAATCTTTTGTTCGAGGTCTCCCTCTTCCTCGCGGTGTAGTCACCTGTAAGACACAACAGACAAACAATTATTGACAACAAGATGACCAGTGTTTAATTTCACACAGGAGAGGAAGAGAGAGACTTAAATTCAATATCGCGTTCAGCAATATTTCAGCGAAAAAGCGACGATCAAACAAAACTCTGTCTAAGCTTAACAGTCCAACCTAGAAGTGACAGACAACACCTCAAAGCCCCGGTACATACATTAAAATTTATATAATAACCGATAGCTCTCAAATACATTAAAATCAAATCTTCCCTCATTCAATTAAAAAGATCTTCTAATCTGGCTGCTCGGGAAAATGAAAATCTCAAAATCTGTACAGATTATCAAAATATGTTTAACAGTGAGTTTCTCATAATATGAAATACACATCAGGGCTGGTTCCTTTTTTGATAAATGTATGGGAGTCAGTCATGAATGACCTATTCTACAACGCCTGATTATAGCCTGATCAAAACGCTTCCGACTGCTAAACTGAGAATAACCTATAGTTTTCTTAAATTCATGAAGTTTGTTGTTAATAAAGATTGAAACAGCTTCCTCATATAGGCACAGATACAAGCTCTGAAATCACTCTACGGGACTCCATGATGCAGGGCTCCCACTGGCCTTATTTTTCCTATTTTCCCCTATATTTTCTGCTCTCCACTATTTTTCCATATATTTTCTCAAATTTGACCGATTTTGCCATTATTCCTATATTCCTTTGATGGTTAACCTTGTGCTGCCTTGGCCTTTGTATCAGCATCAGTATTTCCTGTGATGCCAACACGGCTAGCCAACAAAACAACATTAAAGTGTAACAGTGGCACTTGAGTGAGTGTATGTCATATAAGCTTAATGTGAATAACATTTTCACTCATATTCTGTCTCGGAGGATTCAAAGGCAGCTTTCTATAATGCGAGAGGAATCCGCACTGCCCCTTTTGACGTCAGAGATGACGTTAACAACATCATACTTCGAGCGTCCTGCACTGTCTGCGGGACGTCATGGCAATGCAGAGAATGGAATAGTTTTGTAACAATGTTGCATTGCGACGTGGTTTATCACCCCATAATAACATCCCAAGTTCTGACATGCTTGTGGTGCTGTGCACTACAATAACATTTAATAACATTTAAATTGTTAAAATTCAAGTCGTAAAACAAGAAACACGGTACAAATTCCATAATTTGGAAGATTATCTTGAATATGTCGTTAACTTGCAAAAGTACCACAGTTGCACTTTGAACTGTTGTTCAACACTACGGTCATTATATAACTTAGAATATTCAGGATGGAGGGATGTGTTGTGGATCTATCACCTCAAGACATGACGGTGAAACAGAGAATATAACACACGGCCTTCCTTTCATATCACCATATGCAAAAAACAAACAGATCATTTCTCCCTACATGCCCTATAATATATGGCACAGTATATTTAACTGGTGATATCTGGAAAATTTTCAACTTTGAAGCTGTCAATTAGCATTGCATTGAATCAATAAATTATTGTCTGGTGAAACACAAACCTCAGTGGACTTCTTCTCGGCAGATTTTGGGTTATCAGCTTCCTTATTATCAGTGTCATCATTCACAGTGTCGTCATTCACAGTGTCGTCACCCACAGTGTCGTCATCCACAGTGTCGTCATCCACAGAAGCATCGTTCACAGTGTCATCGTTCGCAGTGTCATCATTCACAGCATTGTCATCATTCACATCCACCAAGTTGGACAGAAAATGTCCACTATCAACGTTCTGTGAAGATTTCTTCTTCGTGTTTGTTCTTCCGCTATTTGGGGAGGTTGACTCCATCTGCATCAACAACAAATGTATGAATACACACTGACAAGCGTCGAAATTAACACCTGTCCATCTGTCTCTGACAGATACTTTTTGCAGGGGACAGGTAAAAAAAAATAGGTTAACTGTCTCAAGAGACAAGTAGCCAAAAAAGATTCTTCTTTTTTTCATGATAATTTATTTTTGCTCAAAAATCTTCAAACTAAATGCAGGAAACTGCCAACAGATTAATTAATGTGTTATTAATAGAAAAAAATTAACTAATCAGGCCTCCATGTACTGGAAGATTTTTTCCATATTAATGCATCACTACAAAACACAACATTATTGTTTAGTATATTTCATTCAGGTTACTATTGGGAAGAGACCGGTAAAAATTCATTCTTACCGGTCACCTGAGACAGGTAATTTTTTTTTAACATTTCATACTTTGAATATGACAGCATCAGTAATAAGATTTGCTCCTCACCCCCAGCCTCGCTACTTGTCATGAGAGATACAGAGAATAAAGGTTTAACATCGCAATATTTCAGCTATAAAGTTTATTATCCCTTTTATTATCATAGACCAGGGCCTGATCCAGGCAGTTTTTGAAAAGGTTTCAGAGCATTAGTTTTAGTTTTATATATTTCTCCGAACGAGCTGAAAATATTAGTAATGCCAGTAATGTTGCTGAATAACAAGTTGTCAGGCTGTATGTTAGACCATTTAATACTCCTAGAGCTTCTATGGTATTTGTCCGTCCTGCACCACGCCCTATTTTAGTGACTTGCTGCACTCTGTGTCTGACATGGGCGCCCAAAATAACAGTGCCACCATGTGGGGAAGATGTACAAGACCAGCCTCAACCATGGTTCACATGCTCCATCTTGGGAAACTTAAAACAGGGAAAAATATGGGAACCAAAATACACAAAGTAAAGAAAGAAAAACGTAAACATCAAAACCTACAATGTATATATGAAGCTATGACAACCCAAACAATAATATCAATTAAGGACAACCCAAACAGTGAAAACAAAACCATTCTCCATTGGTCCACATGTCCAGGAGAACTTGTCAACAACATAATGATTCTTTGCCACTGAAAAGATTTTATACACCCAGACTGACATGACACATGGACAGACAGACAGACAGACTGACATGACTGTTACGATAGCCTCTCTCTTACATGTACTTCTGCCATCCTTTTGTTCCTTAAAGGCCACCATTTAGTTTGTGTCTGCGAAAAAATGGGAAATCTTCCAAAAACATTTCATAACATGTAATTCTATAACACTTGTGCCTTTTACATCCTGCTAACTGTGCGTATATCTGGAACGTTTTAGCACGGTAGTACGAAATCTGCACGGGCCATTTTGATAAGCACAGGGGTTCATTTGGGAGATTATATTTTATCATGTTTATAAGGCAGGTGAGGAAAGGTCTAATTGTTGTCTGCCTCCATACAATCAAATAAACTAACAAATAAATTACAGGATGGAATTTCTGTCTGAAAATTTGAACTGTTGTTACCGCTGTGAAATGCCCACATACACTTGTCCATTGATCTTGGCCCGTTGCCAACTGAAACGTCGGAGGGGATGTTTCAACCTTGCCCTAAAATATAAACTTTCCCAGACTAAACATGCACCAAATAGCCATTGAGCATGCCTATGAAATATTATTTCTTAAATTTAGTTCAATAAAGTTTTTACAATTTATATCCTCTATAGGCGATGGCATAGTTTATTTGGATTATTTCTCAAAATACTCCGTCAAGATCAAAATGAAAACATAACACAAAGTACTTTTCGTGGATATAATTCATGTAAGCCGATCCCCTCACGGAAATAGGGCGCAATTAGGGCACATTTAAGGCGCAAATGGGGCGCATGAATTGAGACAGCTAGGGCGCGCGCCCTATCTGCGCCCCCAACTTTGCCATTAGACTCAATATGGCTAGGGCGCAAATTAGGGCGCGTTCCAAATATGTTAATTGCGCCTTATATGCGCCCTATTAGAGAATAGGGTGCAGTTGGGGCGCAGTCTTAGGGCGCAGATAAGGCGCAGTTGGGGCGCAGAAAAGGCGCAGTTGGGGCGCGATTAGGGCGCACTCTCAGAATAATAGCATGAATGTTGTACTGATAGGGCGCAGTTAGGGCGCATTTGGGGCGCAGTTAGGGCGCAATTAGGGCGCAGTTGGGGCGCAGTTAGGGCGCAGTTGGGGAACAGAACAGTATACATGCCATGCTAACCATGTTCTACCCTCAGTAAATAAAGTTTATCTATCTATCTATCCATACATAAATTGAAGATATAAGGTGAAAGATGATTATTGGCATCTAACTAGTCTAAATAAATCTAATTTTGCTGTGCAGGTACATATTATTTTCATCTACATGTACAATGTGCATTCATGGTTAGAATTACATTTATTAGAAAATATATGTGCATGTACTACAGTCAACTGTTGTGGAATTGGTACATTAGGTCATCTGACACTGTCGCTCACTTTTTCTTGAGTTTTTTTCTTCAAATTACTTCTACACATACCTGAAACCCTTTACATCATCCACTATCCACAAAACAGAGGTATAACACTCACCAAAATCTTGTTAGATGGGCATGAAATCTTCAAATTCAAAATGGTTCTTTGAAAATCAATATGTCTGCCTTTCTTTTGTTAATATCAGCCAATAAGATAAAGGTCATGTGACAGTTTTGACTAATCAGATAACATGCTATTGTGCAGATAATAGGGCGCAGATAGGGCGCAGTTGGGGCGCAATTAGGGCGCACTCTGAGAATAATAGCATGAATGATCATGTACATGTACTGGTAGGGCGCAGATAGGAGCAATAGCTTCTTCAAGTAAAAGTCAGATTTTTTTGTTGAAATAATGTTATTAAATTTAGTATGAAAGTCCAAATTTTACATTAATGAATTTATAGCCCAGAATAGTGAAGAAAGCAAACAGTCTGAATTTTTGGGAAAAACTTTTTTTTACTAAGACATGCATGCACATGTCTTTAAAACGACACACATGCATATGTGATTACTAGCTAAATGAATGTTGGTGAAAAAAGTTCAGAAGGCACAAGTATACATGTAGGGTTCACTCTGAATTTTAGATAAAATGGTTATGTCCAGAGGGCGCATTTAGGGCGCAGTCTGAGTTCTCGAAAAAGTAGTTATGTCCACAGGGCGCAGATAGGGCGCAGTCTGAAGTTTGGAGAAAACATCAATGTCCACAGGGCGCAAGTAGGGCGCAGTCTGAATATCAGAGAAAATTTCAAACTAAATAAGGCGCAGTTAGGGCGCGCGCCCTATATCTAGCTTCTAGGGCGCATTCCTGAAGGGCGCAATTAGGGCGCAGCAGGGTGGATGGGATGAAGAAATGGGGCGCAATTAGGGCGCAGTAGATAGACAAGGCGCAAGTAGGGCGCAATTGGGGCGCAGATGGGGCGCCACTTATCAATGGGACTTGACATGTTAGTAAATGGAACAATGGCCAACCAGCTTCTCATTTACCACTATTGGGAATCCCGCAAACAGTTCGTCTTGCATGACCGATGTGCCACTTTTTAAAGGAAAGGTTCGGGTATGGTAAAGCTATATTTCGACTGAAAGAGCTAGTCAAATGGTATTCAACTGTATTTTTGGAATTTATTTTAACACAGAAATAGTTAACCAAATGCTGTGATACCGTCAAATTTACCAAACTCCAGGAAAGCGCCATTGTAATGTATTGTCACGTGACTTATTTTAGCCAATAGGAGTAAAACTATGTAAAACAGTGTGACGTAAGCGGAAGGCAGAACATATGGAGGCAGCATGGAGCTGTGTGTGTTAAATAGTCCAGTCAATCTAGCGAGAAAATCGCCAAACCTAGAAAAAATTGCAACAGAAACGGGGTTTGCGGTAAATAAACTCTGAAGTGATTCCGAACAACATATCAAAAATGTAGATTGATGTAGACAAGGGAAAATTTCTAATTTGCATAAATCCAAGATGGCCGCTCATTGCTTGTTTTCTGTCTACATATTGATGCGGATATTACATTCGGGAAATGTATTTTCAAATAAAGGTTTGAGCTAATATACATCTTCGCATAAATAATTGACAACGGATGAAGGTGGAAGGCATATCTCTGCCCAATGTTCAAAATGGTCGCCATTTTTCAAGATGGTCGCTATTCTTCTGCCAGTACATCTGACAGAGAAATAGATGTTTGTGTCCGATTTGAATAGTGTTTCTGTCTATATATATAATTTTGATCAGGACAAATCTGATTTTGCTGACAAGAACTACCCTACAATGCACCTTTGACATCAGCAATGAAGATTACCCAGATTTTTACCTCCGCCAATGCCTGGCCATTGTGGTCGAGTGTCTGTATTCTGGCCGAAAAATCACCCCAAAAATGCTCTTCTTGAAAATGACGTCATCATGGCGACATCATGGATTTTTTTTCACATTTTCTTGTAGAGCTCGAGCGAAAGATATAGTGTGGTAAGTATCAGCCATCTAGCCTTAGCGATAGAGAAAATATGTAGGGGCACTTTCCGCTCCCCCCCCCCCCATTCCCCCAGGCTGTGGTACACCACAAATCGCCCAGGCCAGATAGGGTTAAATGGACAACTGCTATCTCATAACTGTCTGATCCATGTTCTCTCTTTAGAGTAGAATCATTCCCAGACATGGTTCGTCTGACAGAGTCGTACCATGGAAGATAGCGGGTATGCCATATCGATAACCAGTCGTCAGTCTTACTTTCAAGAGTTCCGATTCACAGTTGTGACCTCGTGATATGGAGTATAGAGATATCTATAATATGAAGGATGTAAGTAGTGACACAGTAGTTGTCTTGAGGAACAAAGCGAAGAAGAAATAGTACATAGATGAAATTGATCAAACGAGTTCGATTATGCCCTACCTACCCGTAACGATAATTACCCAAGGGTACTCGCGACCAAATAAGCAAAATAAACAATATCTCCTGAATTATCAAATTCTTTAATTCCTTGAATGACCACCTTTACCTTCATATCTGAAGGAGCACGGTTTTCTGCATTCCTTGAAGAAACATCTTTACCTCTATACATGTCCACCTTACACTCATGCATGGAAGGTTCACCATTATCTTCATACCTGATTGACCACCGTTAACTCCCTCTGTTCAAGGATGTTCCTTGCCTCTATTACTGGAGGACCACCGTTACCTACACACATGAATTATGTCTACCGTTACCTCCATTCCGTGAAGGACCACCGTTTCCTATATTGCTCGAAGGATCACCGCTACCAGTATCTCTATTCCTGGAGGTCTGACCTTGCTTCCGTACCCCAAGGATCACCGTTACTTGTATACCTGAAGTTCAACGTTACCTCCATTACTTGAAGGACCATTGTTATCCACATAACTGAAGATCCATCATCACCTTCATAACTGAAGGACCACCGTTACCTCCATAATTGAAGGACCACAGTTACTTCCATTCCTGGAGGTCTACCGTCGCGCCCATACCCCACGAATCACTGTTACTCATATACCTGGAGTTCAAAAGTCACCTCCATTACTTGAAGGACCACCGCAATCTCCATAACTGAAGATCCACCATTACCTCCATTCTTGAACGACCATTGTTATCCACATAACTGAAGGACCACCATTTGGAGGTCCACCATTACAACCATTTCCCCCATTACTTCCATTCCAGAAAGGACCACCTTTATTATCTCGATAATTGAAAGACATAAGTGAACTCCATAACTGAAGGTCCACCGTTACTTTCATTCCTTGAAGAGCCGCAGTTGTTTATTTTCCTTGAAGGAGCAGCGCAACCTTCACACCTGAAGGTCCAACGTTGCCCCCATTCTTTGGATGGTCGCCCTTACCTTCATAACTGAAGGTCCCGCGTTACCTCCATATCTATAGGACCACCGTTTCCGCCATACCTGAAGGACCACCATCACACGTCAACCGCTATCTCCATTCGTTGAAGGATCTCCGTTACCCCCATACCTGATAGTCCATCGTTACCTCCATTCTTCTCTCTTGCGGGAAACTAGCCTAGTTTTATGTATACCATGATTCAGTCTGTAAATTTGGTGCTAATGCTTTTATATGAATTAAGTCTTTGGATTATGGACACGGACATTTTTTAATGAATGACGGATGAATATTGAACGAGAGACTAGACGCTTGTATTTGTAGAATACTGTTACCTCTATATCTGATGGTCCACCGTTACCGCCATACCTGATGGTCCACCGTTACCCCCATACCTGGTAGATCGCCGTTACCTTCATACCTGATGGTCCACCGTTACCTCCATACCTGATGGTCCACCGTTACCTCCATACCTGATGGTCCACCGTTACCTCCATACCTGATGGTCCACCGTTACCTCCATACCCGATGGTCCACCATTACCTCCATACCTGGTATATCGCCGTTCACCGTTACCTCCATATCTGTTGGTCCACCGTTACCTCCATACCTGGCAGATCGCCGTCACCTCCATAGCTGATGGTCCACTGTTACGTCCACATCTGATGGTCCACCGTTACCTCCATATCTGGTAGATCGCCGTTACCTCCATAGCTGATGGTTCACCGTTACCTCCATATCTGATGGTCCACCGTTACCTCCATACCTGGTAGAACGCCGTTACCTCCATACCTGATGGTCCACCGTTACCTCCATATCTGGTAGATCGCTGTTACCTCCATATCTGGTAGATCGCCGTTACCTCCATACTTGGTAGATCGCCTTTACCTCGATACCTGATGGTCCACCATTACCTCCATACCTGATGGTCCACCGTTACCTCCATACCTGGTAGATCGCCGTTACTTCCATACCTGAAGGACCACCGATACCTCCATTCCCGAAAGACTACCCTTTCCTCATAACTGAAGGACCACCGTTACCTCATACCTGAAGGACCACCATCACCTCATATCAGAAGGACCACCGTAACCTCATAACTGAAGGACCACGAGTACCTCCATTGTTTGAAGCATCACTGTTACCTCCATAACAAAATGACCACCATTTTTTTCCATTCTTTGAAGAACCACCGGGTGGAATACCTCCATATCGGAAGGACCACCAATACCTTCACACCTGAAAGTCCACCATTACAACTATCCCTTTAAGGATCACCGTTACGTCACTTTCCGAAAGCCCACCGTTACCTCATATCTGAAGGACCACCGTTACCCCTTACATGCAAGACCAACATTACCTCCATTCTTTGAAGGATCACCGTAACTTTCACATCTGAAGAACCGCCGTTAACTCCACTCTTTGTAGAATCAACGTTACCTTCATTCCTTGAAGAACCACCGTTACCGTTGGATCAATATGCTGGAGATGGTATCCGACTTTCTGAACAGCGGCCATCTTGAAAATGGCAGCCATCTTGGCTATTTGCTTGGTCAAAATATCTACAAATATTATCAGTGTGAATGTATGTGAAGTTGTTTTAATTTGTAGTGCATAATTTGAGCAACTCTGCCCAAGGTAGAGTGTATACTGTGTAAAATTGACCAAAAATATTGTGCAGAACGGCCATCTTGGATTTATGCAAATTAAAAATTTTCCCTCGCTTGTATTCATCTACATTTTTTATATGTTGTTCGGGATGGTCTGGGGGAATAGTTGCAGCAAACCGCAATTCTGCTGCAATTTTTTCTAGGTCAAACCACAGATTGACTGGACTAAAAGTGCAAGTTTGACGGTGTAAAAATTGGCAAGAATTACTTCAAATACTAAATAGCTCATACCATTTTCATTTCCAGTTGCCAGAGCGCGGCTTTGTTCGCTCTCCCAACAGCGAAGACACTCGATCTCTCCCGTAAGCCGTTGATGAGAGCAGCGTGTGCACCGACACCATACATGTACTAAATTTTCCACGCGGGCTTCTGTCTTCATTTCGTGGCCTGTCTCGCTTTAGAGCTGCTATCATCCCCGCAGCTCTGATCTCCGTATCTGAGCGTTTCGGCTCGAATTGGTAGCCCTGAAGACCAACCACAGCTTCCTCGTCGCTTTCACTGCTGGAATCGGAACTGTCGCTCGTCGACATGATTTCACTCAATTTCGACTGAAGACTCCGTGCTTCACATATATTGCCCGAACAGACAGACGAGTTCCAAGCCTTTTCCCTATGTCATATCCGCCTTCTGGATACGGTACAATGGTGGCACTCTGTCTCTTGTGAGTTCGCGGTTTTAAAATGATTAGTACTCCTTCAAAAAAAATTCTTAAAATGAGAAAATATATCTTTTGGGTTTAATTTGGTGAGTTGCAATAATATGTATTGAAGGCAACCAAACCCGAACTTTTCCTTTAATTTAGTTTAGTCAGAATAAGCACGGCTCCAGGGATAATCTGAAGACGGAGCACTGCGGAACATTATTACCAGCTTGTAGGGGGGAGGGGGTAAACATACAAGAGCCATATAAATTGAGGATACTATAGCTATCGGGGGGGAGGGGGTAAACATACAGGAGCCATATACATTGAGGATACTATCGGGGGGGAGTAAACATACAGGAACCATATAAATTGAGGATATCATCGGGGGGAGGGGGTAAACATACAGGAGCCATATAAATTGAGGATACTATCGGGGGGTGGGCTAAACATACAAGATGTGTGATTACACCGATGGATGGCATACACTTTCAACTGCATTATTTAACACAGTTATCATCCCCAAGAAAACTAGATGAGTGGAAACAAAACCTGAGAAAACTTTTTCCATACAGAGTACCATATCCCACCGAACTCCGCTAACCTGCGACCTACTTTCCGTGACTTAAGTATTACCAGTGGACGTGTACACCTGCATTGGCCGCTCTATAGAAGGCAAAGACGACTTGACTTCAACTGATGAAAAAGGGCTAATAAATACTTTTATATCCAACTGTAAATGAAAAAAAAACGAGGTAAATTTGATCTCTGAAATCATAAATTCTGCAGAGATTTCCGGAACATTTCTTCGTGCGGCATTCACAGAGGTTTCACACACCGGCCCCTGGAAGTACCAATTTAGGATTAATTCATTTTGTATATTACCATGGTAATGGTCTTCTTTTCTTCCACTGATTTCACCATTTCTGCTCTTGGTGGTCTCCCCCTGGGCCGTTTAATCTTCTGCTAGAGATAAGACAAGATGAAGAGATACATGTTACACAACTAAACTTATGCAAGAGAAAATCACTGACATCAAGAACATTTGGTCTGCCGTGGGCCGTCAAAGGCAAGTGGTAGATGAATTAAAATCAAGCAGGGGAATTGTTACCACTGAAGAAGTCTGAAATCTACTTAAAAATTCTGAAATTTTTCACCCCCTACCAGGAATACGGCATTTTCAGGCATTTCAGACAGAACTGACAACTTTTTATTTTTCAAAATTTTGATGAAAAAGTCTGAAATCAGCCTATTGAAGGAAAATTTCCATGCCTGTAAAATCCAATGTTTCACCAGTTCTTGAATAATGTAGTTGCATGACACTGGCATAAATTATGTAAATTTTCTAAATCTTTTAACCTGCATTAGGATTACATTCTTAATAGCTAATATTTATATCTGATATCTGATAAATGATATATCTGATCACATGGCCGAGGTTATAAGTATATCAGAGTGAGGGCGACCAGTTTCTCAAGTTAAGCTTGCCTTCAGGGTATCCACCTCTAAAAGTTAAGTTACAGTACTGCACAAAAGATGAAAACAGCGAAAAACAGCCGACCGTAAACACCAAGATGTTTAAAAATAGCTAGAGAGCTGTGATTGGCTCTTTAGTAAAATTGTAGAGGAATGATTTCAGTGGCAAGAGGGGTGCTCACAATATACTTAAAGATGTAATCAGCCTCAAACCTAGGCTAGAATCGATCTCTCCCAAACTTCGCGAAAGTGACATATGTTACGACAGATACAAAATAAAACACATTTGACCATAAACAACTAAACTTGTTTCCACCAATCACGAGAAAATAGAAGGAATTTGTCTTTGAAAATAAACGGCATGGCATGCCGTTTATTTTTCAACGGCCGTGTCAACAAATGTTTACACGTGTGATGCATTCTGCCTATATATGCTCTGCCACTCTACCGAACCTTAGGCACGAACCATGACGTTATCCCATGGCTGCAGCTGTTCAGCATTCAGATTCGTGAGCGTCGCTACGTCAATCACACGTCACACAGTGACGTCATCTTCATCTTCACACACAACACATATTCAATGGCGAGATAGAAAATCCATCGAAGCGGACAGAGTTTCAAATTTCTCTGACAAGATATTCTTGCATTCGTTGTATATGGCGATCCCACTAAAATCAAATATAATACCTATGATGCTTTAGCAAACTTCGATGCTGCAAAACAGACGAGGAAGACTTTAAAAATCGATCGATTTTGAGGCTGATTACATCTTTAAATACAAATTTCATTTATCTAGCGAAAATTCTTTTTTCAATGTCTTGATATCAATTTAAGGGGAGTGATAAGGAATGAGAGTGACTACTCCCTTCAGGGCCTGAAAACAGTAATTATCCTTATCCAACTGAGTTGAGATATTAGACTGGGAAAGAGTCAAGATGACAATCATCAAGCAGAAGTACTTGTCCTTCTAAGCTATGCAACTTCTGATTGCGATGATTATGAGGCAAATAATTTGAACAAGACCAATTCTGCTGTTATCAGGAGTTCAACAATGATCCACATTTGAACAAGACAAACTCTGCTGTTATCAGGAGCTCAAAGATCCATATTTGAACAAGACGAACTCTGCTGTTGTCAGGAGTTCAATGATCCGTATTTGAACAAGACCAAGTCGGATGTTATCAGGAGTTCAACAATGATCCACATTTGAACAAGACAAACTCTGCTGTTATCAGGAGCTCAAAGATCCATATTTGAACAAGACGAACTCTGCTGTTGTCAGGAGTTCAATGATCCGTATTTGAACAAGACCAAGTCGGATGTTATCAGGAGTTCAACAATGATCCACATTTGAACAAGACAAACTCTGCTGTTATCAGGAGCTCAAAGATCCATATTTGAACAAGACGAACTCTGCTGTTGTCAGGAGTTCAATGATCCGTATTTGAACAAGACCAAGTCGGATGTTATCTGGAGTCCAACAATGATCCACATTTGAACAAGACCAATGCTGCTGTTATCAGGATTTCAATGATCCACATTTGAACAGGACCAACTCTGCTGTTATCAGGAGTTCATTGATCCTTATTTGAACTAGGCCAAGTCTGCTGTTATCATGAGTTCAACTCTGCTGTTATCTGGAGCTTAACAATGATCCATATTTGAACATTTCAGCTCCACTGTTATCAAGAGTTCAATGATCCACATTTGAACAAGACCAACTGCTCTTATCAGGTGTTCAATGAACCATATTAAGATCCACTCTGCTGTTATCAAGAGTTCAATGATCCACAGTTGAACAAGACCAACTGCTCTTATCAAGTGTTCAATGATATACATTTGAACGAGACCAAGTCTGCTGTTCTCAGGAGTTCAATGATCGACATTTGAACAATACAAACTCTGCTGTTATCTGGAGCTCAACAATGATCCATATTTGAACAGATCAGCTCCACTGTTATCAAGAGTTCAATGATCCACATTTGAACAAGACCAACTCCGCTGTTATCAGAAGTTCAATGAACCATATTAAGATCCACTCTGCTGTTATCAAGAGTTCAATGATCCACATTTAAACAAGACCAACTCCACTGTTATCAGAAGTTCAATTATCCATATTAAGATCCACTCTGCTGTTATCAGGAGTTCAATGATCCACATTTGAACAAGACCAACTCCGCTGTTATCAGAAGTTCAATCAACCATATTAAGATCCACTCTGCTGTTATCAGGAGTTCAATGATCCACATTTGAAACAAGACCAACTCCGCTGTTATCAGAAGTTCAATGAACCATATTAAGATCCACTCTGCTGTTATCAAGAGTTCAATGATCCACATTTAAACAAGACCAACTCCACTGTTATCAGAAGTTCAATTATCCATATTAAGATCCACTCTGCTGTTATCAGGAGTTCAATGATCCACATTTGAACTAGGCCAAGTCTGCTGTTATCATGAGTTCAATGATCCACATCTGAATAGAACCGAACTCTGCTTCTATCAAAAGTTCAACAATGATCCATATTTGAACAGGACCAACTCTGTTGTTATCAGGATTTCAATGATCCACATTTGAACTAGGCCAAATCTGCTGTTATCAGGAGTTCAATGATTTAACAAGACCAACTCTGCTGTTATCAGGATTTCAATGATCCACATTTGAACTAGGCCAAATCTGCTGTTATTAGGAGTTCAATGATTTTACAAGACCAACTCTGCTGTTATCAAGAGTTCAACAACGATCCATATACATGTATTGCAAAAGCCATAAATCCATTTTGAAAGATGATTTAGATAGCTGTCATACTGGTATGGATGACATCATTTTTTTAGGTCAATCACATGAACATCAGATCTGACATTCAGTAACACAGGATTCAATCATGCAGCATGCCCGAGTGTATTGTACTCATTGCAAAGTTGTTGGAAACAAAGAGTTTACCAACTGATTTCAAAAATGGAAGTTCTGGGAGGCTGCATGGCATGTAGTTCTATAATAGCCCACTAATCATTTTTCAAAGTTTTCAATAATAATTGATGCTCCTTTGTGATTGTATGCCCCAAGGGGCGCTGTGATTCAGCTGAAATAAAATTCAATTCAATTCCACCATTGTTAATAGTATTACATGTACCTGTTCACTGTCTTTGGTATCCACTCTGTTCAGTTCTACCCTCAACTCTTTACTGGGAGACTGTTCATAAATACACAAATGTTAGTCAACATTAAACAATAATGTTTGTATGTAACCAGATTATTTTACCACTTAAGCCCAGCACCCATGAGAGCTGTCCCCGGAGCCAACGGCCTCAATTGCCTGTTGTCTCAGGGGCTAGAATTTGATGAGCAAAAGGTTCACCCGCTTGAGTTCATTTCTCGCGGAACACCTTCTTTGAGATCATGGGATCTTTCAAGTGACCAGGCTCGCGAAAAATGGTCATTTTGAACAGTCATAGGTACAAATCATGTGGATAAATGATGCGTTTCATTGGCCGGACGAATGAAACTGCTGAGCTGTTAGCTATACGTTCATCACAAATGCTGAGGATTTCGTCTCGGTAGGCAGAATTATCAAACAAGTGTGATATTTTTCTTTCGGCCTCATGAGGTGAAAACCTCACCAAAACTGCCTGCACACAAGAGATATCCTCTGAGCCAACACGCATTTGAGGCCGTTAGCTCAGGGGATAGCTCCTGTGTGCGCTGAGCTTAATAGAAGAGGGAAATGTAATGCTTGCTTAAATAATTTCGTCTCAAAAGTGACACATCCTTCGATCTTGTAATACTAGACTACTGTCTGAAAACTAGTGATTATATATGATATATATACGTGCCAAGAATTAATGCTATTTGGGGAATTTCATAATTGAGGATATTTGATTATGTTATGTGAAAGAAAAGGCTGCTCAAAAACATTTGACAAAATGTTTGTTTCGGAAAACTGTGAAAAATTAGGGAAGAATCTTTCCAGTTATTTTTCACAGAAACGATGTTTCAAGACAACCATGGTCATGATGGTGGCATCAACATATAATTCTGTTGGGGTTTTTTCGGATTCTATTTCCTTGTAAAAAAAACTCTGAAGCAAGCCTCAATCAGGTCAGCCAACCATACACAAGTTTACGTTTTATCTTTGAGATTTTCAATCACATGCTTGATGTGCAATTTGATCCATTGTTGAATTTTGTTAACACTAAACCACATTCATAACCAAAATTTATTCAAGTTGCTGGGACTTTTCCCGATTTAATTCCCATGCAAAGGTTTTTCCTTGCACTTTGTCAGCTGCACTGAAGCGGTTAGGGCAATCCCACTCTCTAAACTGGAGGTAAAAAAGGTCATTTTTGCTCAATAAATCAGTTTACACAATGAATTAAAAAAAATCCTTCTGAGGCGCACACAGACGTATATATCCCCATCAAATGGTAGTAAAAAAATAAATTGTCATATATCTAACTTGCATAATAATAGGCCAAACATCTATCGCGCTGTTTAAAAAACATTGACTGGTTCTTCAAATGGCAAATTAATGTTAGGACATGGGACAATAGATAAATTAGTTTGCCAGTTTGAAGCATTGGTTAAGAAGGAATGAAAAGTTATAGACCAAAAAGACCTTTTTTACCTCCATTTTGACCTGCTGAAGAGCAATTCTTACCATAAAATTGTGGTTCATAGTTTTACTCTCCTTCATGCTTGTCCTACATACATTTGCCCATTGTCTACAGTATGGGGACTATTTTTAATGGGTGACAACAGGACTATTTTCGGCTTGGAAGCTGCCAAAATTATCAACAGTGTATCAAAGCATATTCCTTTCTTGTGATAGTAGGATTAATTTCATGGCTATTTTCATATTTACACCAGTTATCAACAAATAATAATAACATTCCCCAAACCATGAGCATAGGCAGAAGAGAAAAAGTATGAACCATAAATTTACATTTCAGTGCATCCTTTGGAATGGCAGGGTGAACCTTTGTCTAATAATTGAATCAAGAAAGGTCCATTGTTGTACTTACCTGTTCGTCACAATCAGTTTGGAGAAGAGATTTGCGAGGTCTTCCTCTTGATCTCTTCACAACAGGCTGAAACAATACAAGGGAGACAACTGTACCAGGTATGTCAGGTACACTAACCTATTAAACTTCTCTGATACCATGTTCTGATATACGTTCTGAGATATTTTCTGTTGCATTTTCCATTTTCCTGAGTGGGAATATTATTTGCAATTATATTTCCTTGGTGAACTGCTTTGAAGATGGTCGGTACTGGGACATTTCGAAAATATTTGCACAGGTGTCAAGAAGCCAATTTTCATTGATTCAATGTGCAGTGATATGCACCTGCATCACAGCTGGCGAGTCCACCTTGAGTTTACCTACATGCTGTGGATCGCAAGCAGGTCAACTAATATGGCAAATTTGTCCAGACCCCATACAACAACAACGACTTGTTGCAATAGTCTACGAGTCTGACCATAGGACAGCTGCAACATCAAATGCAAACTTCTAGCTTAAACTGTTAAAAAAAGTGTAGTAAAATTGCAAACTCTCTGGCTTCCTCCCACTCATTCAATAATTCACCCTGTCTTTTCGTTCCCCGAAAAATTTACTTTGGTCCGGCCACCATTCACAACAACAACAACATCAACGTGTACGCTGTTCCTCATTAACAACAGTGACGTTATGCATGAAAAATAACAAAACCCAGACATATATGTTGTTAGCCAGGACAGTGATCTTCAGAATAAAACTTGCTGAATTCTGTGTTCGTCGAACTAATAAACAGAGAATCGGCAGTTGAATGTAAATTGGAACTGTGAGCGTAATTTGAGAAATCTTTCATCAAATATTGTACCAATCCATCACCTGGAACAGGAAAAATTCCGCAGCTTACAAAGGTTAACGGATGGACAGAACTCACAATTGCATTAATATGACATCATCTCACAACGGGCGTATAAAAAGTTGCATACAGAAGTTATTTGTAGCCATGCAAGTACGCACACAACATCTATCGGCCCACAACTTCGAAACAAATCTTCAAGATTTTTAACTGGACACTCAATATGTAATTTCACGATCACCATTATTTTTTACAAGTCTAGTGCACATTTACAACTGACATTGCTGCTGCAGTAAAATTAGAAAACTGCACCTGTTTTGGAGTATTCTCCTCATCCATTTGAGATTTTCTAGGTCTCCCCCTCATTCTCTTCATACCAGTCTGAAATTATAACAGGGTAACCAACTGTCAGAGCTTATATATTGTACAATGGTTTTGATATTAGAGTGAAATCTGTGAACAAAGACACCTGGCTAAACCGTACAACCTCTAAATACTGACATTTAAATCCATGGTCCCAATATTTAAATTTTCCTACGAAGTAGGCTACCATTTGCAAATTGTCCGGTAATGAGTGAGTCAGTCAGTCAGTCCATCTGAATCATTTCGTCGGCAAAATAAGGAGAACCGTTGACATTAGACATGTTAGAACCTTGATTGTTGGCATGAACGTGCATTAGGGCATTGTTACGAGCAAGTTCTGAGCTGACCGAATTCTGATGAAAATTTGATTTATAATTATTTTTTTTATTATTTATTGATGGCTCAGCGAGTGCACCGTCATGCCCATCGGGAACCCTTGGCTGCATGTTTCACAGCGACTTTTGAAGGTTCCCTGGTACGGCATATCACGACACCCGGTTCTCATAAAATCACCGAAGTTAAGCGACTTTAAGCCCAGTCAAGACTTGGATGCATGGGTGACCTCGTGCTGTACTGCTGGGCTGATAACTGTTCAGGGTAATAGAAACTGAGGGCGATAATAGTTGCTATGCTAATGACGCACCAGCGGTGACATCTGGGAAAGTTAATAGTATCCACTGCCAATTAGACACTGCTATATAAATTCTCCCACGGTAGCACATAGGGCCCCCAGGTCATCTCTCGAGTACACACTTAAATCATATCAAACCCTACTTCGTAGGTCCTGTGACGTTAGTCACACTGCCATGTGAAGTATTTTGAACCTTCATAAACCAGATCCCTGTCAGAACCCAATCTAATTAAAATTAAATCCTATCATATCCTTCATTTGGATATGTCGCTTGTAGGATTTCACTGGCTTGTGGTAACTCGAGTGTCAACCAATCCCGAGAACTCTTAATAATGCTTTGAAGGGGACATTAATTGTACAGACATTTTGGTTCGCTCAGCCGAATCAGATACCACACTGGTGGGGTATATCATTTGATGTTGTTGCGGTCCAGCCAGTGTGGCGCCAATCAGCCATACTGCGGGGTAGATATATGGATTGGTCTTTTTGTATTAACCCTATCGCCCACTCCCTGACTGCGATTGGATTATTCCTAATGCGGCAGTATGTAATAAGGCTATTAATATTCATGACATGGCGCTCTGAACACTAAATTCAAGTGAAATAAAAAGATCCTTTATATATGATTGGGGAGCATTGATACGATATTGATATTGGTCAAAAACCGACAGTTTAATGTGCTCCTAAGCCTGGTCGGTCTACAAAGGTTTCACTGTATATCTGTATATGGTATATGTGTGGTGTGCGGTACACAGTCATTCAACATTAGGGAGATACAATAAACGGGATATGGGTGGTTGGGGTCATAGTGTGGTATGAGATGTAATCCCGTAGGACTTTCTTGCCAAAATGGATTTTTTCGCTTTATCGGATTAATTTAATTGGGGTCAAACTATTGACATGATTGAGAAATGATGGGGTTCAAATTTTTCGATTCCTAGACCCGCTTCTGGGGGGTCCATTCCATCCCGTGATCCCACAGGACCCCCCTACATCACAATCTTGGTGTGGTTTTAGGGGTTTTCGATGAAGCCGAGTCCATTTATAGCACTTTCGAAGAGAGCGGAAGTTGTTATCAGCAACAATAGTATAGTAAGGTTAAATTCGTACACATCTGCACATATTGAGGCCCCTTGTCTTTTGACCTCTAAGTCTGGTCACGTCACCGGAAGTGACCTTTGACCTCTGCACATGCGCACAATACCAGATAATAATGGTGCGCAGGGGTCAAAGGTCACTCCTGGTCATGTGACCGGACTCAGCGGTCAAAGGTCTCAATTTGCGCAAATGGGTACGAATTTAGCCTTACTGTACTACTAGCAACTTTGTTACGATTGGCATTGATGTCAAGGTCATTTATGAGAAAGTGACAAACCTACACATAAAGTTCTTTTTTCCAGGAATTTAAAATCTATATTGTGATGGGCCAGTTCTTTCTAGACATAAGGGCACTTAAGAAGTAAGCCGAAGTCATAAACCTGGACTTACAGTTGAGATTTTCAGTTTGGCACCAGTTTGGCACATGCCGAATATCATCTTCATCACAATGCATCCGCATTATCATGACTGGGTCCAGCCCGATCGATGTGTTACCTCTGAATTGTATGTTCCTAATACCTCCTGCCACCTGGCAGTTTGACCAGTTCTCAATAGGATGTTCTGTTCTTAAAGATTTTGGAAGTGCTTGAGTGCAACAACAACAGCAAGTAGTTCTTTCTGGTGACACAGTATACCGCTCGTGCTTATTTAAGATGCGGATCATGTTAGCTATGACTCGCTCTCTGTGCAACTCTGTTCCTGGGACAACACGGCCCCCATTCTGTTAGACAAGGGTATCCCAGCAGCCTTTGCGGCGCTGCCTGACAACTACCGCGTGGGCTAAAGAAAGGCATAGCGACGTATTCACTTAGCCCAGGCAGACCGCGCTTCTCGCCGTTAAATCGTATTTCCTCGACGTTTGCGGCTGGTAATCGTTTGGAATCGAAAAGATATTGTTAATAAGGTAACATTTAACAGCTGAAAGGATCAATTGTGTGGTAAAGACTCCAGGAAAGAGTAATAAACAGCTCTAAATAACCCTCAACAGTGAGCTACAGGGCGCTAACCCAGCCGTTAAAATCCTGGGGTTAACACAGCGGCAACACCGTTATTGTCGGCATATAGCACGGATAATCTGTTTTAATTTCCCCCCATAAAGCTGTTAATTATCCATATTCAATGATTGACTTATTAAATGATTAACATCAGCATGGAGGAGTCTGTATCCGTGGCTTATAACCGTATGGTAAATTTTCTGTATAAACAGTCAATCAATCAATTTTATTTGATCTTTGGTCTTACGTGTGTTTCTTTGTCATGTTGACACTGTGATGAGTAATTCTCAGTTACAGTGATTATTTCATTGACTTGTATAGTACAATCCATTAATCAATCAGTCTTTACATAACCCGTCATCAGTATCCGAGTCATTCAAACTTCAAACTTAAGTTCACTAGGTAATGAAACACATCCTCGTACAAAACTTCTGGCCAAGCCGTCATGTCTTCTATCCACACATCAGCTGGTAACTTGTAAGGGCATTTATCCAAACCGACAAGCGAGAGTTTTGACTGATATCTTGTCTTTGCCTCACCTGGCAGATTATCTGAATATTCGTAACTCATCGTGCTAGTTGTAAATATGATCTGAGATTGTCATGAAAACTCAGTTTATATATAACCGAAGGAATTTTGCTAAAACAAGTATATATCTGCGTTATTTACCATTTCCTGAACATTAAGTCAATCTTTATCTGGATAATTAACAGCTTTATAAAAGCAAAAGAAAAAAAACAGTAACACAGACTATCCATAACGGTGAAGGAATTTTGCTACAAGTATATATCTGCGTTATTTATCATTTCATGATCAATCATTTAATAAGTCAATCATTGAATATGGATAATTAACAGCTTTATGGGGGGAAATTAAAACAGATTATCCGTGCTATATGCCGACAATAACGGTGTTGCCGCTGTGTTAACCCCAGGATTTTAACGGCTGGGTTAGCGCCCTGTAGCTCACTGTTGAGGGTTATTTAGAGCTGTTTATTACTCTTTCCTGGAGTCTTTACCACACAATTGATCCTTTCAGCTGTTAAATGTTACCTTATTAACAATATCTTTTCGATTCCAAACGATTACCAGCCGCAAACGTCGAGGAAATACGATTTAACGGCGAGAAGCGCGGTCTGCCTGGGCTAAGTGAATACGTCGCTATGCCTTTCTTTAGCCCACGCGGTAGTTGTCAGGCAGCGCCGCAAAGGCTGCTGGGATACCCTTGTCTAACAGAATTGCCTGGTCACTGGCATCAGTGTCCAAAATTAAAACAAAATTGCTATAAGACAGGACAAATGGGGTATATTATTGGGCTAGATATGGTTAGATGTTACGGGGGGATGTTTCTTGGATGGAAAGCGCCCCCCCCCCCTAAATATAAATATCAAGGGAGTAAATATCGCTTTGAAAGTATTATAAATAGACTCAGAGTCCTTGAAAACCCCCCAAATTGACTACAAGATTGTAAAAATTGGTTCACTATTAGTGGAGCTAGTGATAGATGGGTCCTGAGGTGGTCATAGGATAGAGCGGACCCCCCAGATGGGGGTCTAGGACTCGGAAAATTTGAATCCCATCATTTCCCCATAGTTTGATCCCAAATTAATCTGATGAAGCAAAAAAATCAATTCTGTCACAAAAGTCCTACGGGAGCGGTTTTTATGACATCTCATACCACGCTATCAGAAAAAGGGTAGGTACCCCCCCCCACCCCATGTACCAGTTTCTGGAACAACCCTAACCGAAAGATGGACAGATGGACAGAAAGATGGGGGTTGCATTACATATGAGCCACAAAGTGTCCTATCATAATCTAGTTAAAATAATGGAGTAGTTTCTAGTTCAGTTTCAATCAGATTGGACAACTGTTGTCCTGATTCCATTCTTCATTTTTACCTTTTCAGAGGGTTCTGTGACCTCTTTTTCAATGGCATTATCATCCCTCGTTGATATGGGCTGTGCTTCCTGTGTTGCCATAGTAACTGCAGAATTACTCGTGTTGACTCGTGACAGCTCTACTTTCAATACCAAGCCCTTCTGTAACCAAAAGATCAGTTATTACAGGATTTAGCATCATCACTGGCAGAACAGTTTTCCCCTTTCGTATTCCTCTGGCTCTAACCATTACATTACATGAGTGTCGGCAGGATTTCTTAAGAGGGAGTCGTTCCCTATGCTTATTATTTTAGAGCCCAGCTGTCTGCTATCCAGCATAGGAAAATCACTTACGGTTCGGTGCTGAGAGGGGGTCTTTATATGGCATGTCTGTTTTATATCTGTAGTATTTCAAATTTCAGATGTAAGACAGCTGAAATTTCATGTCGTAAGAGTTGGTTACGTTATACAAACAGCCGCCTATGTTTGCCACCAAGATGCGAGTAAAATTGAGGTACATGTATACAAAGAGCACATCAGAACGTTCCTTCGAATCACGACTTCTTTTTATATATAGTGTCAACATAAACCCATTTCCATCAACAAAAGTCTATAGTTTGGAGAAACCCGATAAATTATGGATTCGGGGATTTTTAGGTGCACAATAGAAGAATATATCAAAGAATAAATATAGTTATATCTTACCAACCAATGGCAGTCATCGAATCAGAAAACAGCAAATAATTGACCTTCTAGTACAATCTCTTATAATCTATTAGACATGGTAGACCTGGGTTGCGAGAATGAGGATTGAATAGCTTCACTGAGTTGTAAACACGCTGCAAATCAGAATGAGACAGCCCCACTACAGTCAGCGGACCAACTGACAGAAAAATAATAACCTGGTCAAGTTATGAACTACATATAGCAATAACTCTGAGAAGTTATAAATCGTGGTGTGTAAAATGTTGACCTGAGGGGAGAAAACGTGATCTTCTAATGCAAACATGGCACGGTTTACTTCAAGAAGATTGGATTGGGTCATAAATTTTACATCAACATTCCATCTGCAGAGTACCTTATAACTTTATAAGGGCTGCTCCAGTTAAAAAGGTATGGGAGGGGAGGAAGGCACTCGATATATTATTCTATGGGTCATGGGGGGAAATTCCCTCCAATCCGTGTTACAACATTGGGAAGGCCAATAAAATTTCTATGGGTGGTGGGGTATAATTCAAAGCTGCCTTCCACCCCTCCCATACCTTTTCAAATGGAACAGCCCTAAGATTATAATGCCAATTTGCACAGTAAACACAAATTAGTGCAGCTCTTCAAAAACGAGTGTGGCCGTAAGTGATTTTAAAGGTTATACAAAATGGTCTCAAAATCTGCTACTTTTTTGTGCTAAATTGTTGTAGAGGTGATTATGTAGACTTGTTTTACATTTTTGTATGTTTTCAAACTGCCCAAGGTTGGAAATACCAGCAGTAAAGTGCGACAATTTCATGCCCCTTTCAAAACGGTGAAAGCTGTGACCGCTTGACCTGTGACGTCACAACCTGATTACGATCTCGCTCAAATGCCTGTTGTGACGTCAAAATGTCAGTGACATCACGCTAGAACTCCCACAGTTGGGTGAATCTTTCGTAACAACGCCCGACGTCATAGACTATGACGTTTAGGCGCAATCGTAATCAGGTTGTGACGTCATGCACCAGAGGTCACGGCTCCAATACGTTTTCCCCCACATGTGTGCTATTCGTGTCCTAAAACCCACTTCGACGACATTATTCGAGAAAAAAATACTAATTTGTTGTTTGGAACACTACTGGGTATGTTTTAATGCAAAGTAGTATAGAGTCATTTGGTATAACCTTTAAGAATAGCTGTTCCATTAGAGGGTCAAAATTGGTCATTTTTATCTTTATTTCTTCATTCAAATATTCACTATCTCGTCTAACATTTGATGAAAAAATGAAATCAAAATTCTAATTAGAAGTGCTTCAATATTAGGATTAAAAATTTAGTTTTTGAGGTGTACCATCAAAGTTGAAACAAGACTAACAGTTTTTATGAAATTTCAATTGAAAAATGGGCGCTATTGTGTTCAATTGATTTTTTTTAAATTGGAATATTTTCAACACAGTAGCAGCATCGGTTACACAAATCATATAGTTGGAATCCCAACGATGTACGCTTTCATAAAATATATAGTTTATTATGGTTATCTTATATATTTATTGATACAGAAGACAAATTGTCACGCGGGTGCAAAAACTGCCTCTAAGGGGACAGCTATCCTTAAACAATGTCTTGGTAATTGGTTCATTTTGACCAAAAACTCCCAAGCACCTCCGATTTAAAATTTTGTCTCTGCTGGAGGTTCAGCCCGATGAGCCAATCAACATGTTTGCATGCATCACGAGTAACAGCATATGAAAAGAGACCAACTTAACAGTATCTGCACATTCTGAGATGTTGAGAACGTATTGAAGAGGTCCGCCTGAATATACAAAATCTTGGAGGCAACTGTCTACAAGTTTGGTGTGTAAAGTACACTTCTGCTCTTCTGATATCACATCTCTTTCCGAGCTATCTGTGTGAGATCAAACCAAAGTTGTGTGAATTATCTATTTTACTTCTCACTCTCCTGGTAGATGCTTTTGTTCTACTTGAAGAGAATCATATTACAACCGGCCCAACATATTTGAAAGAAATAAATTGGCAGCCGTTCACAGGGAAAAAATATGTTTTCTATTTTGGGATGGGGACACTTGTGTGTCTTCATTCAAGGCTTATGATAGTCCCAACATGGTGTTCCACGGACCAATCGGCTGTGATCATTTCAGCCACACTCTAAAACACAGATAGTGCTCGTTAACGCATGGCTATGTGTACAGAAGTTTCTATGCATGTTCGTGCCATGGGTTGGGATGATGCTGACATCACTGAAAATATAATCTGATTTCTACTCCCACTTTCCACCCTGAATATTGATTCACTTTCTCAGAAATTCAGGAAGATGAAGCAGGAGTAGGTAAAATCTCTTGATTTGGCCAGACCGATTGCAATAAGGTCTGGCACTTGGTGACACTTTATTTATGAGATAATTTTACTACAACAGCAGTAATTTTTCATATCTTCCTCATCAAGGGCTCGAAGATATAAAATTGTAATGGAAAAATAAATTGAATATCATGAGAAACAAACTGGAGATTCTCTGTACATCTGAGAGCAATTGGATGCCATAAGAATGAAGTACCTTGGCCTTAGGTATTTTCCGTGGTCTCCCCCTGGATCTCTTCACTTTTATTCCTACGTCAGTCCCCTGCAGTCTTTCTATCTGCACGGTGGGGTTACTGGTCATTGGCTACAAGTATAGAATAAATCAATGTATTTCATGTTTAGTAGTATAGTTTTCAAAATATTTCACTGTGGACAGAATAACAAGGAAATCCCTGTCCGTGCTACATGTATGATGGTTTCAGACAGGCATGGGGCAGGAATGGGAGAGAAGACAGGTTCTTTTTGATTTACAAAATAATTGTCAAAGTCTACAAAAAATCAAGCATGCATTAAACTCATTTCAAGCAGAGTATTTATAATCAGGCATGGAAATTGATACCACTGAAAAAGTCTGAAATCTACTTCAAAAAGTCTGAAATTTTCCATCCCCTACCAGGAAGGAATATGGCATTTTTGGGCATTTCAGACAGAACTGACAACTTTTCATTTTTCAAAATTTTGATGAAAAAGTCTTAAATCAGCCTATTGAAGGAAAACTCCCATGCCTGTATAATATACCATAGCAGTCTCTAGATTGTGGTATTTGAAATGTATTCACAGTGACATTCCAAAATATGATATGTACGAATCCGAGAGAAAAAGCATTGAGGAATACTAGTTAGATGGTAGCTAATGACAAAACGTAGAACAGGGTTCATAACTCTCAACAAGTAGTCAAAGCTGAGGAGTTGTCTCCCTTCCATTGAAAATTATGCATTTTCATCAAAGCATAGTTTAGACCACTGAAAGATTGACATTGGTGGCAATGTTAACATAATTGCATCTCGTGGATTCACTCGTAGCTTAACGGAACACATATCAGACTCCAAACAACTATGACTGGCCTTTAATTATTCATCGCAACAGAGACAGCAAAAAATATTAAAACCAATTCACCTCTCTGGCAGAGGTTGCTTAAAGGGGACAACGGATCAGGTTCATGTATGCCTGGCTTTCTGTAGCATAAACAGAACTCACCGAGATGAGGTACATGAATTGAAGCACCATATAACCCTGATCCCACTTCTTAACTAGTGTTCTTAAATGATTGTTTTCCTTTTAAGCTTGCAGGAGACGAGTGACAAATTATCTTCGTCAAGTTTTCTTGAACACCCGGCCTATTTCTAGACTGAATGTTATCAATTTATTCTCCAGTGATTACATGTTTACCTGGTTCCCCGTGTTTTCTAGGGTTACTGCTGCTTTACGTGGTCGACCTCTCCCACGATTTACCTGCAATATAGATTATTCATTCAAAGACATGTTCAAACAGGGGTTTTAGTAGGTACTCCAAATATTTTTGTACACCTTTTCAAAGTAAAGGCATAAAATTCATCTATTATCAAGAGCTAAATATTTCAAGCTCACAACATTTTAGATTATCAAAATCAGATTTGTAAATATGAAGCTTCTTGAAGTTGCTTATTTTTGTCAATCCATCAGACAATTAACCTATATAGGTGAACTTACAATGTCACCAAAAACTTATTAAACTGAGGAAAATAGAGACGATTATGGTTCCATATTGTATGTTCATAAACATGATAAAGAGAATTAAATGAAATCTGCAAAAAAAATTCATCTTGGTATGACAAAGATAAGTATATATTATTCATAATTAATCTGGTTAATTTAAAACCTCATTTGCATAAATTCCCTGGATATCTTCAGGGGGCAGAGGGCCCTTTGAGATAAATATATGCAGATATGTGCTCACCTCCGGAATCCTTTCTTGGTTACTCTTAGTTACCATGGTTACTAGGGCTTTTCTTGGTCGACCTACTGATCGTTTCACCTGTCGTGAGAAAAGTAACAAAATTAAACAGTGTATGTAGTGGAAAAATAAATCCAAGGTTGCTAACAATTATGTATAGGCACAGTCCCTACCCCCACTCCAGTGACCTCAACTTCTCAACCCTACCCAGATCTCTACTGTTATAATCATATTATACTTATAATAATTGTATGAAGTTAGCCACACCCACAATATATGAAGCAATCACATTAGAGTATCTGCTGATCGCATCGTTATGTATCCAATCTAGCCCCAGAACTCACTAGCTGCGAAAGTGACCTCTGGCCTAGTGGATTTCCGGGAGCAGAAACCGAAACATCGCTTCTGTTTGTTTACTTTCTAATTTGTTCTACTTTTTATTTTGTTCCACTTTTTATGTGTTTTGTACTCTGTCTCAAATGGGATGCTCAGTACAATAAAGAATCTTATCTTATCACTTTATGTGCACTTTTTGGGACCGCAATGTTATAAGTCCTATCTTAGATAGCACCAATCCAACATTTAACATGACCGGTATAGAGTTCAGCCCCCCCACTTTCAAATGTGCTCCGCAGCGCCTGTATTCTATGGAGTATTCTTTTTGCAAGTCAGTGATGTTAACCAGGATCAGTATTTTAAAAAATATTATATAAAAAAATGAATTAAAAAAGGATCAGTTTTCCTTGATTTCACCTGGGAGTAAGGAATAAGTAACAGAATCTAATTGTCGTATCTAGGATTATTAAGGAGAGTAGGCCAAGTTGTTTTCCAGACTACAATGTAACAACAACAACACTCGGTTCACTGAGGCCTTAACTGAATGTAGAAGTTTTTTTTATCAAACAAATTCTATATAGGGAATACAACTCTGAAGAGCTCAACCTAACAAGTCATACTAGATTCAGTTTTGGGGTCGCTGTGTTGTTAATCTTTTGACCTTTTGACCTCAAAATGAATAGGGTTCCTCCAAGTTGCCCCATTGATAACAGGCCTGGCAATGAGAAATGTGGGAGAGTGACAAATCATCCTCCCTAAATGTAATGGGCGAGCAAAATTACTCTCCAAAAATGCTCAGCCAAAATGATTCGGGAGAGGATTTGCTCTCCTGGAATAATTTGGGAGAACAACTAAAAAAAACACTTTCTAACAGGTTTACAGCATTTGCTGTTTATTTAACCTTTCCCCCTTTTACAAATGCTCGCGCATTCATACATGTACTTTGAGCCTAGATAAGTTATACCCCAAGTTGGTATCAAATCCATGACCTGGAACTGGATATATTCCACAGTTTACATAAGTTAACAGATGGTTACCATTTTGTCCATTTGTCATTTTGTACATTTCCATTTTGTCCTGGCACAACTTCATGATTCATTCTTAATTGATAAATTTGGACCATAATGAAAGGAATCGGCCAGGTATTGCAGCAAACTTTTACTCACGACTTCGTTACAAGTGACCAAGTCGGATCCATACCATTTCAATCTCTCACACCGGAGTCATGCGCAATCAGAACAATCGGAAAGGTGTGCTGCAACTTCCAACTGAATCACAAGCAATATTTTCGGTTCAACCACAAGATTAAGGTCTGATGATTGATATCGAAGTAGTCGTGCCAACATATATTGTCCCATGACCAGTTTTATTAAGATTTTCTGAATACTTATGACGATGTAGCGAAGATGTGCTGTAAAACACTTTCTGATGACTGGGTCATGAGTAATTGTCTGGTGGAATTGCTTCCAACAGAATCGGTTATGTGTGCTTAAGCCTCTTACAAGTTTCTCTAGAAATGGAGGCAAAAATGGTCGTTTTTCCTTGTTATTAAACTTTTGATTCCTTCTTTGTCAATGCTCCAGGGATCAGACTCCTAAAATAATTTACACGTTCGGCAGTATTAACAAAATTGTACCTGGTTGATTCTTTACGGTAATTGAATTTAGACTTTCATCTTTCGACAGCAAATAAATTATTCCAAGTGCTACAAGGTGATAATCTTTTTGATAAACCTTATCCATCAAAATTTCAAGCTGTGCTCAGGCTCTGCAAATAGTTCCCCGGCACGGCCAGTTATCGAGCAGTGAATCGAAATCAAATTTGTCGCTGAATAGAAGAAATATCATACATGTACACAGGCAAACTTTCACCGTTCAGTACCGTTCAGTTTCCTGTTGGTAACCTCCAGGTAACTTGTTGGTACTGCACGGAAAGTTCAGGATTGATACCATGAAGTCCTGACTGAACAGTACCGTGCAGTTACCAATCAGTCACCACTTGGTAGTATATGCCAGGTTCTTTCCAGTTACCTACCAGTAACTGATTGGTAACCAAGTCATAGCCACAACGATCCCAACTTTGCAGTACCATGCAGTTCTGACTTTAAGGCTACTGATCAGTTACTGGTTGGTGACCAATAGATTATACCATAAATGAAATGTGTGGTAACTGATTGGTGACCGGTTGGTACTGTTCAGTTACTGATTGGTGACCAACTTGACAACTGAACAGTACCACGAGGGGACCTTTCCTACCAGTACCTACCAGTACCAAGAGGTACTGGCAGGTAAGCAGAAATTGGTTGGTAGCCGTTCAGTAACTGAGCTGTAACCAAGCTGTAACTGAGCTGGTACTGAAGTGTTACTGCATTGTTACCAACAGGTACCAAGTGTGGAAAATTGGGATGGTAACATAGCGGTAACTGATTGGTAACTGCATGGTAGCCAATCAGTAGAAAATTCATAGGATCCAATGGGTGACCAATCAGTACCCGGTTGGTTACCGGTAGGTACTGATCAGTTGAAGACTGAACGGTACCGCAAGGGCACCTTTCCTACCAGTACCAATCAGTTCCCCACCAACCAGTAGCCAACCAGTTACTGAGTGGTATTGGTTGGTGACGGTTTGCCTGTGTACATGCCACTGGTACCAATGGCTTTCCATTAATCCTCGCAACGAAGGCGGAATAAATTTGAGAAAATTCTGGTCTTTGGCAGAGATTACGTATAGTAGGGGTTAAAGGATCAGGGCTTTTTTTATTTAGGAGCTTGAAGCCTCCACAACATCAGGTGCATTAATCTAACTATTGTTTCATGTCTTAAAATTAATTTGCCATTTGAAGAAGCAGTCGTTGCTTCAATCTCAGTAAACTCAGATATAATACCAAGGAATATTATATCTGAATTCAGCCCTATATAAATCCCGTGCGAGTTGAAACTACTATTGTTAGCCAGTCAGATGGATAGCTGGTTGTAACTTTTTCAAAATCACGCCCACAGTAATTACACAAGGTAGCTCGTAGTCTAATATATAAACATTATCCTGAACAGTTTCCAAATATGGCATCGTTTCCAGACCGGATCCGTAAACATCAAAGAGTTTACTTCTACCGAAAAGTCTGGCTTTGTTAGGGGTAGAAAATATCAAAAGATTGTGCCGTGCGAAGATGTTAATCTCCTTGAAGTAAACGTCAATCATTGTCAGAGCGAAAAGGTTGAAATGGTCGTGATTGGCTTATTATGGGATCTCGTAAAATATCGGCGAACATTTCGCACGAAGTTTTCATAGCGTTACGTCTAGATGGTATTCCCTTGATTTACCATCTTGGTTTACCTAGATTGTCGTTGCTTCAATAGCATGACAAATATTTGGCCTATTATTATGCAAATTAGATAGATGGCAATTTATTTTTTACTGCCACTTGATGGCGACATATAAATTTCTGTGTGTGCCTCAAGAGAAATTTACTGAATCAATCATGTAAAACGGATTTATTGAGCAATAACGACAATTTTTATATCCATTTTAGAGAGCAGGATGTCTTACCACTTTCTGGGCCGCATGTGGGGGTGACCAAGGTTTGCCTTTTAAACTCTTCAGAATATCCAATAACTGCAAGTATAAATCGACAGACACATTGTTCCGGGACACTCTGGGATGAATAGTTAGTTGAATGATATGATAGGATTAGACACCCAAAATTTGGAGGTTTGAATGGGCGACAAGCAAAATCAGCGAAATGTTGGTGTGTTCCATGATTTTTCAATGGCATCTCACCTCATTTAATTTCCGTATTTAAAAACCCAATATTTGGTCAATATTTTGTTTTGATGGCTTAGGTTTCCCATCGAGGTGTACTTGGAAAAGAATACATGTATAGGGAAATTAAAGTTGGACTTGTATTTGACTTGTGGCAGTGTGATCTTCACTGTCATCTACATGTATCTGTAATCATCCTCGCGAGCCAGATTATCGATCGATCTGTTTGGATCGATACACTGGCTTGGTTAGGTGCCCATAGTAGTTCTGGATATAAATAGAATGGGGTTTCCTCTAAATCAACCCAATCAGTGAACGCGCTAAGCTAGCTGATTAGACCAATCCGCTGCACGGTTTGACAGGTGACAGGTTTGAATTTCAACGCTGGCATAACTACTTTGATGTCCAGCTGAAATCGACATCGATAGTCAAAGCATGAACTGCAGGATTGGGATACCGACATGCATGCTAATTCAAAACAACCGCGGAAGGTGAAATGTACGACATTGTTAGAGGCAAAGACTCAAGAACTCATTCGAATCACCAAAAATGTCCAGAATCCTCTGTGAGGATTTAGGATTTACCTGGACTTCAAGTCTGTAATTTGAACCTGGAAAATTGTAAGCAATGACAACATGCAATTGTTTTACGACCTGTTAGTGTTACAGTAAAACACATTATATTTGGCTATTGTCTATTACATACATTATTGCTATTACTGTCTGTCTCACATTATTGGAAATGGGATTTTCAGCAATATATCGGAGCAAATTTACACCAAAATGAATTTTGGCAAAACAATTTTGCATGTTACAATATGATGTCACAACATTGCAAGCTCAATATTGTTTAAACCATTGCAAGCTCAACATCATTGTGCTTTGAAAATAACATGTGAGATAATAGCTTCTCTTTTGATTCTGAATAGATTTCCTTGAAATTTCAGAATAAAAATGCACAAATTACATCTAGAGGAACTCTGAGGAACGTGACTCACTGCTCTGAAAATCCCGTTCCCTCATGAATGCGAGACAGACAGTAGCATACCACGTATGTCTGGAAATGGAAATAAAATCTGCCTGCTTCACTTCTTTGAGAGACAAAAGATAAATGGAGGTTTTCTTTTTAAATGAGCACAGCATGAGAATGTACATCAATATACTCTTACCGTCTTCCGTTTCTTTTTCTTCATCTTCTTTGCAGTCACCATGGTTATGGGTCTGTATGGCGTTGTGACTGACGGGGGAGCTGAAGATCGTACCAGTCTTACCCGGACTTCTTTTTCATGAACCTGGGGACTCGACGCCTCTAGGTCAGATTCACGCCCGGATGAAATCGGAGATCTTCGCACAAGAGACTGTGGCACTTTCAGTCGTTTCAATGGAATTAACCAAGTCCCCCCACGACCCAGAGCGTGGTCTGAGTGCTTGTCTAGATCAGAAAATATCATAGCCCCTTGATCGGGTGAAGCCTTACGATCGGCCATTGAGCTGGAGCAGTCTGGCGACTGACCATGACTGGTGGAAGTCACTGTGGAGTGATTTTGTTCAGTTTGTGTCACTGTGAAGGGAATTTGATGGGTTGTTGTCACTGTGGGGGGACTTTGGTAGACTGAACTCTCCGTAATGTGTGAAGTCACTGTGGAGTGCTGTTGATTGGCTGAAGTAACTGCTGAGTGATTCGGATTGGCTGAGTTCACCGGCGAATCAGAATCAATGTCAATGACCTGGAATATTGATGCGCTTGTGGGGCTCACCTCTACTTCTTTGACAATTGCCCCGTTATACATGTATCCACTCGAGGTCTCTGACAGGACATCAATAGTATCAGCGTGATCTGTGTCACTCTTGATGGTCTCTGTATTCAATGACAATTTCAAATCACTTCTGACCACATGTGTGCTATTGGCTGTTCCAATCTCTTCAGGTACGCTACATGTATATGTAGCATGATTACCTCCCCTGGAATGGTCGTTAAAATTATCCCTGTCCACTGACCTCTCACAGACATCAGCCTCCAGGAGATCAACCCTAGAGT
This sequence comes from Hanleya hanleyi, assembly GCA_036873755.1. Lineage (NCBI taxonomy): Eukaryota > Metazoa > Mollusca > Polyplacophora > Lepidopleurida > Hanleyidae > Hanleya > Hanleya hanleyi. The sequence continues at coordinate 52,847 of JAVTVY010030936.1, read as the reverse complement.
GCACAATGTTATCTCGGTCCGTGTCTTTGGCTCCATCAACTTCCACCACATCCCGAGATATTGTCACCTCGTTCTCTCTCTCCAAACTACTGGTTATCTCCCCTGGAATGCATGGTGTCAATATATTCTCACACTCCGATTCTGCTGATCCTTCAGAAGCAATGTGTAGCAGCGGAATACTGCTGTCCATAACATTGTCCTCAACAACAACAACGGGGTCAGTCCTCTCATCTTGGTTGACTTCCGTAGCACTATTTGTCCAGAATTCATCTGATGTAGCGGTGCTAACAATACATAAACCTGATGAACTGACCGCTGATTCAGCATCCATGGATGTGTCTTCACTGTTATAAAATAGAATAGAATGTATGTATTGTTAATCATAGCGCCCCCTAGGAGCAACAATCGTACAAAGAATTAGTACCCGTGTATAAAGCTGTATTCCCATCCATGATCAAGTGATTGCGATCCCACTCTCTAAAATGAAGGTAAAAAATTTTTGCTCAATAACTTTTTATTCCTTCTTATTAAACCATTGCTTCAAAACATCAGGCACATTAATTTATCTATTGTTCCATCTCCTAAAATTAATTTGCCATTTGGAGAAGCAGTCAATTTTGTTTAAACAGCGCGACAGATGTTTGGCCTATTATAAAGCAAATTAGATACATGACAATTATTTTATGTGATGCAGATATATACATGGCAGTGTGACTAACGTCACAGGACCTACAAGGTAGGGTAGGCATTAGGACTCCGACGCGCAGTGAACTCTTGGAAATCCCCCCGCCCCAAGTTGAAATCCTGCCTATATTACGATGGGCACGGCCCAAGTCAGAATCACCAGTGACTTTCATCAAAACTAACCAGAAATTTTCATCAAAAGTAGGTCAGCTCAGAACTTGCTGGTAACAGTCCCCTAATCAGGGCTCGAAATTGCCACAAGCCCGGCAGCCCGTGGCTGGTGAATTTAGAACATGTCTGGTTGAATATAGTTCTAAAGCTAGCTAGCCAGCCCGACTGGCTAGTTATAATTACAGAATTTCACCTTATATAATGAAATATACCAGCCTGATGGTCTGGTAAAGTTTTATGGTAAATTCATGCCCTGCTAATGCACCTTCATGCAAAAAATTAAGGTTCTAATGTCAACGGTTCTCCTTATTTTACCGACGAAAAGATTCGGATGGACTCACACACTCACTGACTGACTGACTACCGGACAATTTGCTGATGGTAGCCTACTTCGTAGAAATATATATCTGTGTGCGCCTCAAGAAGATTGTGCTGAATTAATTATGTGAACTGATTTATTGAGCAAAAAATGTCCTTTTTTACCTCCATTTTACAGAGCGCGATTGCCCTAACCTGATGATGGTTTTCCCACCCATGACGAACACCTTACTAAAACATTACAAACACAGTCCACATATAGTCCACTTCAGACCCGACCTCTTCCTTCATCTCTGGGATATCAGTCCTAAGAGATGGAAGCGATAAACCTACACAACATGGGGCCCTGCCTGGGGAGTGAGCCCTTTTGGGGTTGCAATTCATTACTTAAGGAGTGGCAGAGTTACAACATTGCAGTCAGAGCAATTGCTCAAAAATATATATTTATTTTAAAAAATAATTAAAAAATAAAAAATTCAATCAAAAATTAATAAAAAGTAAAAAATTTGGGCTGAAAACATATTTCAAATCGAAATTTAAAAGTTAATTTAAAATGTTGAAAGGCTATGGGTCAGGCAATACATTGAATAAGTAAAGCATGGCATATAAGCTCTATAAGCTCCCCGAATGTGAGTGCATGGGGTCAGGCAAAGCTTAATTTAGGAGACAAGAGGTTGGGGCTTTAGTGCCCCACGACTGAGGATATGCTCCTTGGGGTAGTGGATGGGTTGAATAAGTGTAGCATGATGTAAGCTCCCAGAATATATGCAGGTATGGGGACGGGCGAAGCTTAGTTTAGGAGAGAGTGGGACTTTTTGACCAGGAGGGGGCACATGTTTCCAGAGGTAGAGGATGGGTTAAATAGGTGTAGGTAAGCTCCTGGAATATATAGGGTATGGGGTTGGGCGAGGCTAACCTCAGGAGATGTGGGGCTTGGTGCCCCAGACTTGGGGACATGTTCCTGGAGGTAGTGGATGGGTTAAAAAAGTGCAGCATGGTGCAAGCTCCAAGAATATATATGAGGGTATGAGGTTAGGTGAGGCTTAGTTTAGGATATAGAGGGTGGAGCTTGGTGCCCTGGGGGTGGTGACATGCTCCTGAAGGTAGTAGATGGGTTCAATAAGCTTGGTGCCCTGGGGGTGGTGACATGCTCCTGAAGGTAGTAGATGGGTTCAATAAGTGTAGCATGATGTAAGCTCCTGGAATATATCAGGGTATGGGATTGGAAGAAGCTTGGTTTAGGAGATAGAACGAGGGGTGTTCTCCCTAGGGTAGTGGATGGGGTGAGTGAGTGAGTAGGATTCCGCAGCTAAAGCTACTGGCTCGATATAAATCAACCAAAGAATCTTGTCACTTTAGCTATCCTGGAATGCAGCCGAATGGAACCTGGACCCATACAGGACATACCAGCCTCAGAACCCTTCTTAACCCCATAAAATCTTCTTCATTATACATGTATATATGTGGTCAGATTACATGTAGTTCTAACACATGTAGACCTACCTCAATTAAAATACAATTATAATAATTATATTTCCAGTGGTCGTCTCTCTGTATCCCGCGCTGATGCCCCTTTGTCATTTATACAAGACATTTGTGACATGAGACACAGTAGGCCTTCATTTCACTGTGGATTCTGGGAGAGTCACCGAGCCGCTTGGCTATCAGACAAATGACATGTCATAACTGTTACAGCTCGGTAAAGACAGGTGCGGGTAAGGTGCCATGTGACCTATAAAAAAAAGGTCAAGGGTCAGTCAACTTCACTAGGCTTCTTACCCAATGCCATGTTGCATACTTTATGAATTTAGAAAGCCCGTCTATAATCCTTCAAGAGACATTGTGTTAACAAGCAAGATGGACAGACAGATGGATGGACAGACCAAGCAGACAATACCCTTCGGCCAAACTTGGCAGAGGGGTAAAACAAAATCGAGTCTCAACTGTAGTCTACTATTTAGCATAAATACAACAATTTCCAATGATAAAAAAATGTATTTTCAATCACAGTGGCTTTGATCTTTGAACTTTTGACCTCAAAATTAATAGGGTTCCTCGTAGACCCAGAGGTAAGGTATACATGTACCCATTGTTTGATACCAATCCATGATCTGGAACTGGAGATATCGCTCGAACAAGCAAAACAGATGGAAATCGTGATCGCAATTTTTGACCTCATCTATGATATCGATTGGAATATAAAAATGACTACGGTACCTCATCATTCTCCAAACAGCTTTAATTTCTGCCTAACTTTGTGACTTTGCTGTTTCTGAACTCCGGACTAACTGCACTCTCTCTGAACAGGTAAGGGCTATCCTGCTCTCTAAAATGGAGGTAAAAAAAGTCGTTTTTGCTCAATAACTTATGATTCCTTCTTAACAAATGTATCAAAATTTCAGGCGCATTGATTTATCTATTGTTCCATGTCATAAAATTAATTTGCCATGTGAAGAACCAGCCAATGTTGTTTAAACAGCGTGAAGGATGTTTGGCCTATTATTATGCTAATTAGATAGATGACTATTTACTTTTTTAGTACCATTTAATGCGGATAGATATGTCTGTATGCGCCTCAAGAGGATTTTGCTGAATTCATTATGTGAACTGATTTATTGAGTGAAAATGACCCTTTTTACCTCCATTTTAGAGAGCAGGATTCCCCTAATTAACCTGCTGAACTTTTAACTGCATTGAACACTCTCTGAATATCTCTAGCTGTTATCCTTATACTGATACATGTAGTTTTACCCACCTCCTCTGGGGATACTCAACACTCTCTCAAACTGCAGAGCAGTGCAGAGAAGGGGGACGGACATCTTTCCAACTGAGACCTATCAATACCCAATATTATAAGGGGACCAACTTACAGAAGTTATAAAAATTATAATATTTATAAACAGAAATGAGTACAGATCTTGAATAACGAGTGTGGTCTTTGTAATTCCTTCTTAATCGACCTTAATGTCTTGGCTTTCCATGAAAAATATACATATTGAGGAATAAAAAACTGGGGTACAACAATATAATGTATCTAGGTTATAGTAGTAAGTCTTATGAATGTACCACATGCACTCTGAGGATCACACCCTGAAATGGGATACCTTCTCCAGGCTCTGAAACATTTTTAACTGTTAACCATGTGGTGGTGTTTTAGTCTGCATGCATGCCTATATGCTCACACCAAATGTGATCAAATATAAACAATTCAAACTTTAAGCATTTTTATTGAGCGATGTAACTTGTTTGATTGTTCATTTTAAATTGACTGCACTGTGTTGGTGACATGCACATGCCCACCACTTTACCGCGGACGTTACTCCGCTGTTGATTCAGTTTGATCCAGCGGTCTGGATTGATTAAGCCTGGATCGTCAAAGGCCAGAGATAGTGTCTTCCAGATATTCTGTCCCGCGATTTTATACTCCAAGTATAACACATGCTACTTTCATATTAATGCAGGAGTTAAACAAAATCACCCCCCCCTCCCCCCCCCACCTCGGGCAAGGGTCTGGCTTAGTGGGGGATTACCTGAGGATTCACAACATGTTTACGCCCCATGGAATGCATCTGCACAAGTCCAGGTAATCCCTAAATCCTTGAAGAGGGTTTATTACCTGGACTTTTTTGGTGGTTCGGATGAGTTCTCGAATCGTTGCGTTTATTACACAATTTCGTACATTTCATCCCCAGCAGTTGTTTTGAATTAGCGCTTCGGAGTCTGAAGCCTGCGGTTTTCCCTTTGACACCCGATGTCGATTTCAAAGGTAATCTGGCCGGCGATGAAATTCAAACCAGTCAAAACCCAAACCTCGCTGCGGATTGGCCTGATGAGCTGCTTCAGTGTGCTTACTGATTGGTTCGGTTTAGTGGAAACTCTTTCAGCTATTTATATCCAGAACTGCTATCGGTGACTATAACCAAGCCAGTATATCGATCGTAAACTATTGATTGATACACTGGCTCACAAGGATGCATGGAGTGAGGCTTTCACACGTTTTCAGTCCTGTTTATGTTAAGATTCAGTTAATATTTCTTTTACCAAGAAATGAGACATAAATTGTATTTGGTTTAGGTGGGGATTGACTACAATGTTTTGCCCCAAGGGGTAGGGCATTGAAGCATTTTAACAACTCTCATTTGCAAAGTCCCCACTAAACCCCGAGGTTGGGGGGTGTTCGCTTGACTCCTGCATAACACTGCCTTATTTTCGGTTTGCCGTCGGTATTTTATCCAGCATAACAGAAAGTAGCATCTATACCAAGAGATTTGATTTGCACCAGAGACTAATATCCATCGATTTTACGAGTGGTCCATGAATATGAAGATACTACAGCAACAACGTCGTCGGATAATCAGTAAAACCTATTGATGTTGTTGTTGTTGTTGATGTTGTTGACACGCTTTAGCACACTGGAGCACTTGTTTCTGCAGCAGAATTCAAATTTGTCAGTTCATCTGTGCAGTGCAATATTTTCAAGATTCCATCACCTTACGAGAAAGAAAATGTTATCTGGGCAGCCAGCTCATACGTTTTCGATGGATAATTTGCTGAAGAAAATAACCCCAGACGACCTCAATATTTATCGCGCCTTGCAGACGTATTCGAGAACCCTGAAAAAGACACAGGTTTCCAAATATTGCGGGGTCTCCGATTTAAAATGTCACCGTGTGCTACAAAACCATAACTTGTATACGGCTGTTTCGAAAGTAGAATGATGAAATTAGGAGTTAATGAGGCCTACATTTATTTTGTACGTTATTTTAATCAGTGTCAATCCCGGGTCAATTTAGCTTCAAGTTAATTCATTTAATTATAAGAACCCCAAACTAAGTGTCAAATTGACCAACGATTGGTAAGCATTGCAATTCACCTGAAGTTTATAAAAAAAAACTACCGGTGGTAATATATGATCTATCTACTGTGTAGAAAATATTTCAATTTAAAAAAATTCACATGAAAACAATAGCGTCCATTTTTCATTTGAAATTTCATGAAAACTGTTGATCTTGTTTCAACTTTGATGGTATATCTTGATAGGAGACAACTCGAACTAGTAAACAGTATCTCATTTTTTTCTCATGGTTTTGTTTTTACAGCGATTTCACTAAAATAAATTGAAAAAACGTACTAGCAATTTTTGCCATTTTCAGGATGGCTTTACATGACGGACTAATGAGTTTACGAGATATGCGTTTTTGACCCATTGTACAGGACTTGTACTATGCGTATGTATTTTGACTACACTTTTATATGTATATTATAATTAGAAACAAAAATACAAATGTTTGCATGGTTTTGATCAGATGGGGATAGATTTATGTAAATGAGTAGGACTTCTAGATAATTACCTTATACCAAAATACTGCGGAAATGAGTTTTGGAAATTTAACAAAGAAAAATAACAGTAGCCAAACCCATACAAACTGCTGTTCTATTCTAACGACAGACTATTAGGGTGGACAGTTCCTGCTAGTCAATTAACAATTAATACAATACACCTCAGGCAACTATTAACGACTGACAATAAATAGACAGGACTTCGCGTGAAAGGTTAATCTCTTCCCAGCTGGATATCGGACCACCTATAAGGCAATCGGTTTAATTTTTCCAGTGCCTCAGAAACTAAATTTTTAGTCCTAATATTGGAGCGCTTCTAATTGGAATTTTGATTTCATTTTTTCACCAAATGTTACACGAAATAGTGAATATTTGAATGAAGAAATAAAACAATTTTGACGCTCTAACAAGATAAGCAGCAGCTTTTCTCAGTGGCTTCATTGAAAGGGATGGTTTGTCTAACTGTAATACTCTACAGTCTGATGTCATTGCTGTGCATGGTCTGAAACACAGCGTCTATCTCAACAGGACTTCATCTGCCTCCAGCAGGAGGGTGTCAGGACATTAACGTAGGCCTACTTTGAGGATCAAAGCTTGGGACGGAATATCTGAAAAGATACCTTCTCCAAGACGGTATCTTCCAGATTTTCTGTTCCAGGATTTGATATTCAAAGTAGACATTTCGGCACGGGACACTTTCGGCACGTGACATTTCGCCACATCTGGGCACAAATTGAAGAGTACGACATCTCGGCACGCGACATTTCGGCACTTTTTTTCACCGTCCAAATTGTGCTAAAAATAAAGATTTTCACATTCTGTTTTACCCTGGGACGGATTATGTTGCCAGGTTCCAACAAAGCGTATGTTTAACATATTAACAGACCATATTATCAAAGCTGCCCCCAGATATTTCAAGTGCAAACAAGGGGGATAAGTCCATCCTATCCCAAACCAAAAAAAGCGTGATCTAAGGCTGAAATCCAATCTTAGTGTTTCGAGTGTTTGTAATATTTCCGATATGTCATTATCAGTTGAAATGGTGTAACATCTAAAGTTTACCGAGATTGAGAAATATATCGTGTTTACAGTTAAACCAACTCAAGTTAAATTTTGTTGTACATATCCAGGAAAAAAGGTGATAACTATCACTCCGCAAAGTGATGAGTTAGAGCCATCATTCACTCTTTTTAAAAATGATGGCCATCAACTCTGAAGAGTGATGAGCAATGATTGCAAAATTTAGGTCATCACCTTTTCAGGGAGATGAAGCAAAGTCGTCACTCTTAAAAGGTGATGGCCGTCACCATTACAGATGATGGCTAACTCATTACCTTCTAAAGGTGACGGCCTTCAGGTCTGATTAATGGATGATGGCCCATCACCTTTTTGCAGGTTGTGTATTCTAATACGTGTTTGTAATTAGTTTTCTCTCAGTTACCAACGTGTCAGTTGGCTGAAGAATAAATAAACATGGTTCTTTCCGTTCTTCCATGCTCCTATATCTATGTTGACTGGAGATAAATTAAACCGTAACTCTGGTGAACAGCCATACAGGCGTTCGATGTGTCCGTAATAAAATCGAACTCCGGAATACAATGTTTCTCGAACATAATTGTATAGGTACGGCGTATCACGTTGGGTACAACAGTTCTCGTCAGATCGCCGAAGTTAAGCAACGTTGAGGTCGGTCAATACTTGGATGGGTGACCGAGTGCTGGGCTGAGCTGATCAGTGTCCAGGTTAATAGGAAGTCTGGACTCATATTCTGACACATTTAGGCACCGTCGTAATATGACTGAAAAATGTTGAAAACGACGTTAAATCCTACTCACTCACTCCCTTCACTCTGGCGGAAAGCCATACATATGTTCATTGTGTCCCTATAACTTTGCAGTGTAAGCCAGCTGTTCTAGGAACATATATTCACTCTGGTGGAAAGCGGTATGCCCGTATGGCTCATAACGGTCCATAGCAGGCGGTTCCGGGCGGATGGCAGAACCCCACATAATTACATTATCACTACCCAATACCCCCACAACTTGAATTCTTTTCCGGACATCCACTCATCTACATGCCAGTGATGATTAAATATTCAACAGCCTCCGTTGCAGAACTGCTATACTGTGTGCCTTTGCTGTTGTATACGCTCTGCAGACAATAGTCACTTACTCAGGAGATCGCGTGCATTAAGGATAGCTGTCCCCTTAGAGTCAGTTTTTGCACCCCCGTGACAATTTGTCGTCTGTATCAATAAATATACAAGATAACCATAATAAACTATATATTTTATGAAAGCGTACATGGTAGGGATTCCAACTATATGATTTGTATAACCGACGCTGCTACTGTGTAGGAAATATTCCAATTTGAATAACTTAAAATGAAAACAATAGCGTCCATTTTTCAATTTCATGAAAACTGTTGGTCTTGTTTCAACTTTGATGGTATACCTTGATAGGAGACAATTCGAACTAGTAAACATTATCTCATTTTTTTTAAATTTTTGCCTGGTTTTGTTTTTACAGCTATTTTACTAAAATAAATTGAAAAAAACGTACTACTTTACGGTCGTTTGTCTTAAAAGTTGAATAATTAAAAAACTAATCCGAACTTGCAAAAAGTGAGATAAAGTTTACTAGATCACCATATAAGTAACAAGCATACAAATTTCAAAAGCGTAGCATATATACTTTTCGAGAAATAAACGTTTAAATCTCGGATTTTGTACAAAAATGAAAGGCTAGAAATTGGGCAAAATGTGTCCAGCTATACATCTGATGAATTAATCCAAAGTTTTTGCTTGAATTCTATTGTCAAATACATTTTTAATCTGTCTAATGGGACCTACTCGAATTCCTGTTTATTCTGCATAACTATTACGCTAAGTTGTTTCATCAAGGCGGGTTAACGTCCAATTTAAACTTAAAAACTTGCTAAAACTTGTTCAGCTGAGAAATGTGCACACCTGTGTACAGATCACTTCACGGCGGGTGTGTCTGAGTGAAGTGTCACTGTTATAATTAAAACAAAAATATGGATGTTTGCATGGTTTTGATCAGAAGGAGGTAGATTAATGTAAATAAGTAGGGCTAATAGATAATTAGCTTACCATAATACTGCGGAAATGAGTTTTGGAAAGGGAAATTTAACAGACAAAAATAATAGTAGCCAAACCCAAGCTAAGGCAATCTTTTTAATTGTTCCAGTGCCTCGGTAACTAAATTTTTTTTTCACAAAATGTTAGAGGAAATAGTGAATATTTGAATGAAGAAACGGGAGTAGTATATATAACCCTTTTCGAGTATTATTTTGCCGGGGGAGATAACTCTTTTGTGGAGGTCACGTGGAGGGGGCGCCACCAGCTCAAGAGACCAAAAACTACCTCCAACACAGAAGAGTTCCAATCTAGGGGGAGGTAACTCTGGGTCACCATAGTTTCGGCAAAGGGCCCCTGGGGGGCGACGCGGTGATGCGGTCTGGTGGTGATGCGGTCGCGGGAAAAAGCTTCCACGGAGAAAAAGTAGTCCCCAGACTTCAAATACGCTGCATGGTCCGATTGGGTCGAGTGAGGTATCAAAGTGAAGCATTCGTGAAGGGGCATCCAGTCATGGGTGGGTGCATGTAAAATTAGGATTTTTTCCCGAAACTATAAAAAGCGGAACACGGACTTTACCCCTAAAATAGGGGAAAACACCTATCAACCCTAGCCAAGAGGGCTAATATCGGTCTCCGGGCTTATTGGGACCTGCCTATCAAGTCAATGGGGTGGGTGCATGTAAAATTAGGATTTTTTCCCGAAACTATAAAAAGCGGAACACGGACTTTACCCCTAAAATAGGGGAAAACACCTATCAACCCTAGCCAAAAGGGCTAATATCGGTCCCCGGGCTTATTGGGACCTGCCTATCAAGTCAATGGGGTGGGTGCATGTAAAATTAGGATTTTTTCCCGAAACTATAAAAAGCGGAACACGGACTTTACCCCTAAAATAGGGGAAAACACCTATCAACCCTAGCCAAAAGGGCTAATATCGGTCCCCGGGCTTATTGGGACCTGCCTATCAAGTCAATGGGGTGGGTGCATGTAAAATTAGGATTTTTTCCCCGAAACTATAAAAAGCGGAATACGGACTTTACCCCTACAATAGGGGTCTGTATTATACAATATAAGGGAAAATGCCTGTATGGGATATGGGGATGGTCAATTTTTTTCGTGGGCTTTACTATGGCTTGTGGGGTCTCGTTTTTCTCGTTTCGCCAAGAAAATGACAATGGGAAGGGTCCCGGAGCGAATCGGTGAAATTTTTGAGAAAAGTCACCGAGGTCTGTATATAGGCTCATACTGGCTATATGGGGGGGAGGGGTGGTCAATTTTTTTGTGGGTGTTACTATGGCTTGTGGGGTCTCGTTTTTCTCGTCTCACCAAGAAAAACACGATGGGAGGGGTCCCGGAGCGAATCGGTGAAATTTTTGGAAAAAGTCACCGAGGTCTGCATATAGGCCCATAGGCTGGCCATGGGGGGTATAGGTTCAACCTGGGAAATTCACACACGTTCATTGTGATATGGGTTGTGGGGTCTCGTTTTTCACGTCTCGTCATTTAGAACACAATGGGAGGGGTCCCGGAGCGAATCGGTGAAATTTTTGGGAAAAGTCACCGAGGTCTGTATATAGGCCTATAGGCTGGCTATATAGGGGTATAGGTTCAACCTGGGAAATTCAGACACGTTCATTGTGAAATGGGTTGTTTGGATTTGTTTTTCACGTCTCGTCATTTAGAACACGATGGGAAGGGTCTCGGAGCGCAACGGTGAATTTTTTGGAAAAGTACCATATAGCCCATATAGTCCCATACTGGCTATATGGGGGTATAGGTTCAACCTGGGAAATTCACATACGTTCATTGTGATATGGGCTGTTTGGATTTGTTTTTCACGTCTCGTCATTTAGAACACAATGGGAAGAGTCCCGGAGCGAAACGGTGAAATTTTTGGAAAAAGTTCACCGAGGCCTGGGTAGGCCCATAGGCCTATACTGCATGGCTATGGGGGTATAGGCCCATACGGGGTGGACGTTTTGGGGTCTAGGTGAGCCCCTAATGAACCTAATGGTTCGTCCGTTTTCAATATTTTGCGCATGCGCAGTCTGGCCGTAGTATAGAAAGCAGGCCTTTTGGGTGGTATGTGGGTGTGTGTGTTGGGGTAGAGATGGACCGCTATGGGTCCGAATGGGTCGTGGAAGGTGTCAAAGTGAAGCTTGTGTGGGGTCGAGTCAGAATGGCGTGTTTTTAAATGCAAGTCGCGTCAATCTGCGCATGCGCAGTTGGTTGTAGTAAGTAAAGTGGCCATTTTGGGGCAGTGCAGGAAGGTATTTGGTGTCGAGATGGACCATCCTTGGTCCGAATGCGTCCTGGGAGGTGTCATTTTGTAGCTCTCGGGGTGTAGACCCCGATTTGGGGGCTGCCCACGTCACCTGTGACGTCATCGGTGACGTCATCAGTACGAGTAGTAGCGAAAGTGGACATTTTAGGGCACTGAAGGATAATATTTGGGGTAGAGCGGGACCATCCTTGGTCCGAATGCGTCGTGGGAGGTGTCATGTTGTAGCTCTCGGGGTGTACACCCCGATTTGAGGCATGTCCGCAGCATCTGTGACGTCATCTGTGACGTCATCAGTACGAGTAGAAGCCAAAGCGGGTATTTTGGGGCAGTGAAGGAAGGTATTTGGTGTAGAGATGGACCATCCTTGGTCCGAATGCGTCGTGTGAGGTGTCATCTTGTAGCAACGCCCGCCAACACCAAGCTCAATGCTTCAACGCCCTGGTGAATTAGCTCAGAAGCTCTGCTTTTCTAGATATTCCATGGAATTGTCACTCATTCTTCGAAATGCAGTGACGTCCGTCGTTACGCCTTAACAGACCGGAGAGAGTACAACAACAACAACAAGGATGAGACATGAGAGAACAACAACAAGAAGTTTTTCATATAGTTTATTCTCCCCAATGTTACATCATACCCACGCTGGGGGAGCCGCGTTGGGTATATTTACAATTCAAGAAGACTCTTGTCCAATCAGAGGACACCATTTGCATTTGTCATATTCGTTCCTGTCCGTTAGATGTATTCTTGTCCAATCAGAAGTCTCCATTTCAGAAAGTTCCATCTTCGGCCATGTTCGCTCTGAACCGTTTATTCTAATCATCGTCGGGCAGGCCAGGATACCGTTGAGGCAACATATCCTCAGATAGTTGTTTGTGCAATCTGAGTATCTATCAGTGCATGGGTGAATACATACACCCGATGGGAAGATTCCGTAATTTGGTCACGAAGAACGTAACATTGGTCACCCTCTCTACGACCCACTTGGCGTTGGGGCGCTGTTCATAGGCCCATTGCAAGGGATCCACGGTGTCCAGTTTCTCCAGCATCGTCTCTAGCGACGCCCGGCTAATAATGGTAAACGGTTGGTCAAATACCTGGATGTTACTGCTCGGGTAAAAGTATCGGACTTGATCTGTCTCCTTATGCTGCAGTACATAACCAAACGCCAGATTTAATTTGAAGGACGTAGCTTGGTCATTGAAGATGGCTTCCACGTAGTTGCGTAGACGGGTGAGGCCAGTCAGTCGGAAATTGTAGATATCTTGAATAGGGCGATGACGGTGGAAACATAGATGTCACTCACTGGATGGGCGTCCTGTCAGAGATCGCTGGGAACATCCACCGCATCTTCCAGAAAATGTTCGTTGTTGTCAGGCGTATGACTCGAAACCGTAACGGTGGGGTCCGGCTGGATATCTAGGCTCTTCTGAACTGTGGGTATAGGCGGGCTCTCCGTCATCGCATCACCAGTGGCGTTCGTCTCCCCGGGCTCATCTTCACTGGGTCTGACCTTCCGCGGCTCCTCTTCAGTGGAAAGTTGTCGCCCAAACCGTAGAGACGGGGCATGAATCAAACGCTGGTGTCGCAGCAACTGACTGGTCAGTTTGAAGAGTTAACCACAATCCTTACAGTGTTCCGTGGCGCCCTCGTGGAATGAGCGTTCGTGGCGCAGTAAATGATCCTTCCGATTAAATGACCGTGCGCAGGTTATACAAGTATACCGTGCATCGTTGTGGGTGGAGGCATTGTGGCGGTGCAAGTCGTGCAGACGAGTAAACTGCTTCTGCCAAGTTGTGCAAGTGAACATCTTGGTGGTTGACAGAGTGTCTGATGAAACGGCCAGGCCGCTTCCCTTTTATAGCACGCTAGCTGGTGATCTATTTTTAGCACACTCAGTTCAACTATCCCCAAGTCGAGGGCCGAGCCGCGACATCTTCGGTAACCTCCGTGTCTCTTCGGGCACCTTCGTAACTACCCGGCTGTTCCCATGTAAACCCGGATGGATCTCCGTGTCTCTTCGGTGACCTCCGTGACATCTTCGGTCACCTCCGTGTCTCTTCGGTCACCTCCGTAACTACCCGGCTGTTCCCGTGTAAACCCGGATGGATCTCCGTGTCTCTTGTCTCCATGAGGCTACCAAGCACGAAGGAACCGCCCGGTATAGCTGTACGATATGTACACTGTCGTTTCAGCGCCCGGATCATTTACAGCGCCACACACGTGCACGCCATGAAGTACACAAGCGTCCATGCGAAGAATGTGGTCGGCTTTTCAAACTGACCAGTCAGTTGCTGCGACACCAACGCACACGACATCCTGTTCCGCAGCCACGTTTACAGGTAGAAGAGCCCGTAGGCATCAATATCGAAACAGGGGGAACTCCCACCCATCGCACGAGGGCCGATGATGATGTCGCCCTAATTCAGCTGTCAAATTCCGACGACAAGACCTTGGGCCAGATTTTGTACGACGTGGAGGGCAAAGTACACTTCGTGAACGAACCCATAAATGTTCCCAGCGATCTGTTACACGAAGACCATCCAGTGAGTGACATCTATCGGCGCCATTGGCCCATGATCCGGCACTGTTTCTGCCGTCATCGCCCTATTCAAGATATCTACAATTTCCGACTGACCGACCTCGCCCGTCTACGCAGCTACGTGGAAGCCATCTTCAACGATCAAACTACGGCCTTCAAGTTGAATCTGGCGTTTGGTTATGTGCTGCAGTATAAGGACACAGACCAAGCCCGATATTTTTACCCGAGCAGTAACATCCGGGTATTTGACCAACCGTTTACCATCATTAACCGGCCGTCGCTAGAGGCGATGCTGGAGAAACTGGACACCGTGGATCCCTTGGAATGGGCCCAACAACAAAACCCCAACACACAATGGGTCGTAGAGAGGGTGACCAATGCCACGTTTTTCGTTACCAAGCTGACCGACCACCCCCATCGGCTGAATGCGTCACTCATGCACTGATGAATACCATAACATGCCGTACATACTCTATATATCTACATGTTGATCGTTGACGTTACGGAGGTGACCGAAGAGACACGGAGGTGACCGAAGATGTCACGGAGGTCACCGAAGAGACACGGAGATCCATCCGGGTTTACACGGGAACAGCCGGGTAGTTACGGAGGTGACCGAAGAGACACGGAGGTGACCGAAGATGTCACGGAGGTGCCCGAAGAGACACGGAGGTTACCGAAGATGTCACGGCTCGGCCCTCGACTTGGGGATAGTTGAACTGAGTGTGCTAAAAATAGATCACCAGCAAGCGTGCTATAAAAGGGAAGCGGCCTGGTCGTTTCATCAGACACTCTGTCAACCACCAAGATGTTCACTTGCACAACTTGCCAGAAGCAGTTTACTCGTCTGCACGACTTGCACCGCCACAAGGCCTCCACCCACAACGATGCACGGTATACTTGTATAACCTGCGCACGGTCATTTAATCGGAAGGATCATTTACTGCGCCACGAACGCTCATTCCACGAAGGCGCGACGGAACACTGTAAGGAGTGTGGTTAACTCTTCAAACTGACCAGTCAGTTGCTGCGACACCAACGTTTGATTCATGCCCCGTCTCTACGGTTTGGGCGACAACTTTCCACTGAAGAGGAGCCGCGGAAGGTCAGACCCAGTGAAGATGAGCCCGAGGAGACGAACGCCACTGGTGATGCGATGACGGAGAGCCCGCCTATACCCACAGTTCAGAAGAGCCTAGATATCCAGCCGGACCCCACCGTTACGGTTTCGAGTCATACGCCTGACAACAACGAACATTTTCTGGAAGATGCGGTGGATGGTCCCAGCGATCTCTTACAGGACGCCCATCCAGTGAGTGACATCTATCGTCGCCATTGGTCCATGATACGGCACTGTTTCCACCGTCATCGCCCTATTCAAGATATCTACAATTTCCGACTGACTGGCCTCACCCGTCTACACAACTACGTGGAAGCCATCTCCAATGACCAAGCTACGTCCTTCAAATTAAATCTGGCGTTTGGTTATGTACTGCAGCATAAGGAGACAGATCAAGTCCGATACTTTTACCCGAGCAGTAACATCCAAGTATTTGACCAACCGTTTACCATTATTAGCCGGGCGTCGCTAAAGCCCGTGCTGGAGAAACTGGACACCGTGGATCCCTTGCAATGGGCCCAACGACAACGCCCCAACACCAAGTGGGTCGTAGAGAGGGTGACCAGTGTTACGTTCTTCGTGACCAAATTACGGAATCTTCCCATCGGGTGAATGTATTCACCCATGCACTGATAGATACTCAGAATGCACAAACAACTATCTGAGGATATGTTGCCTCAACGGTATCCTGGCCTGCCCGACGATGATTAGAATAAACGGTTCAGAGCGAACATGGCCGAAGATGGAACTTCTGAAATGGAGACTTCTGATTGGACAAGAATACATCTAACGGACAGGAACGAATATGACAAATGCAAATGGTGTCCTCTGATTGGACAAGAGTCTTCTTGAATTGTAAATATACCCAACGCGGCTCCCCCAGCGTGGGTATGATGTAACATTGGGGAGAATAAACTATATGAAAAAACTTCTTGTTGTTGTTGTTCTCTCATGGCTCATCCTTGCTGTTGTTGTTGTACTCTCTCCAGTCTGTTAAGGCGTAACGACGGACGTCACTGCATTTCGAAGAATGAGTGACAATTCCATGGAATATCTAGAAAATCAGAGCTTCTGAGCTAATTCACCAGGGCGTTGAAGCATTGAGCTTGGTGTTGGCGGGCGTTGCTACAAGATGACACCTCACACGACGCATTCGGACCAAGGATGGTCCATCTCTACACCAAATACCTTCCTTCACTGCCCCAAAATACCCGCTTTCGCTACTACTCGTACTGATGACGTCACCGATGACGTCACAGATGACGCGGACATCCCTCAAATCGGGATGTACACCCCGAGAGCTACAACATGACACTTCCGTAGACACATTCGGACCAAGGATGGTCCCGCTCTACCCCAAATATTATCCTTCAGTGCCCTAAAATGTCCACTTTCGCTACTACTCGTACTGATGACGTCACCGATGACGTCACAGGTGACGTGGGCAGCCCCCAAATCGGGGTCTACACCCCGAGAGCTACAAAATGACACCTCCCAGGACGCATTCGGACCAAGGATGGTCCATCTCGACACCAAATACCTTCCTGCACTGCCCCAAAATGGCCACTTTACTTACTACAACCAACTGCGCATGCGCAGATTGACGCGACTTGCATTTAAAAACACGCCATTCTGACTCTACCTCACACAAGCTTCACTTTGACACCTTCCACGACCCATTCGGACCCATAGCGGTCCATCTCTACCCCAAACACACACCCACATACCACCCAAAAGGCCTGCTTTCTATACTACGGCCAGACTGCGCATGCGCAAAATATTGAAAACGGACGAACCATTAGTGCTGTCGGATGCTCCTCCACGAGAGCTTCAAAATAAGACCTCATACGACATCATAGGATCATTAGGGGTTCACCTAGACCCCAAAACGTCCACCCGGTATGGGCCTATACCCCCATAGCCATGCAGTATAGGCCTATGGGCCTACCCAGGCCTCGGTGAACTTTTTCCAAAAATTTCACCGTTTCGCTCCGAGACCCTTCCCATCGTGTTCTAAATGACGAGACGTGAAAAACAAATCCAAACAACCCATTTCACAATGAACGTGTCTGAATTTCCCAGGTTGAACCTATACCCCTATATAGCCAGCCTATAGGCCTATATACAGACCTCGGTGACTTTTCCCAAAAATTTCACCGATTCGCTCCGGGACCCCTCCCATTGTGTTCTAAATGACGAGACGTGAAAAACGAGACCCCACAACCCATATCACAATGAACGTGTGTGAATTTCCCAGGTTGAACCTATACCCCCCATGGCCAGCCTATGGGCCTATATGCAGACCTCGGTGACTTTTTCCAAAAATTTCACCGATTCGCTCCGGGACCCCTCCCATCGTGTTTTTCTTGGTGAGACGAGAAAAACGAGACCCCACAAGCCATAGTAACACCCACAAAAAAATTGACCACCCCTCCCCCCCATATAGCCAGTATGAGCCTATATACAGACCTCGGTGACTTTTCCCAAAAATTTCACCGATTCGCTCCGGGACCCTTCCCATTGTCATTTTCTTGGCGAAACGAGAAAAACGAGACCCCACAAGCCATAGTAAAGCCCACGAAAAAATTGACCATCCCCATACCCCATACAGGCATTTTCCCTTATATTGTATAATACAGACCCCTATTGTAGGGGTAAAGTCCGTGTTCCGCTTTTTATAGTTTCGGGAAAAAATCCTAATTTTACATGCACCCACCCCATTGACTTGATAGGCAGGCCCCGATAAGCCCGGGGACCGATATTAGCCCTTTTGGCTAGGGTTGATAGGGGTTTTCCCCTATTTTAGGGGTAAAGTCCGTGTTCCGCTTTTTATAGTTTCGGGAAAAAATCCTAATTTTACATGCACCCACCCCATTGACTTGATAGGCAGGCCCCGATAAGCCCGGGGACCGATATTAGCCCTTTTGGCTAGGGTTGATAGGGGTTTTCCCCTATTTTAGGGGTAAAGTCCGTTTTCCGCTTTTTATAGTTTCGGGAAAAAATCCTAATTTTACATGCACCCACCCCATTGACTTGATAGGCAGGCCCCGATAAGCCCGGGGATCGATATTAGCCCTTTTGGCTAGAGTTGATAGGTGTTTTCCCCTATTTTAGGGGTAAAGTCCGTGTTCCGCTTTTTATAGTTTCGGGAAAAAATCCTAATTTTACATGCACCCACCCCATTGACTTGACAGGCAGGCCCCGATAAGCCCGGAGACCGATATTAGCCCTTTTGGCTAGAGTTGATAGGGGTTATCCCCTATTTTAGGGGTAAAGTCCGTGTTCCGCTTTTTATAGTTTCGGGAAAAAATCCTAATTTTACATGCACCCACCCATGACTGGATGCCCCTTCACGAATGCTTCACTTTGATACCTCACTCGACCTAATCGGACCATGCAGCGTATTTGAAGTCTGGAGACTACTTTTTCTCCGCGGAAGCTTTTTCCCGCGACCGCATCACCACCAGACCGCATCACCGCGGAGGAATACACACGCAGCTGGTGGCGCCCCCCTGGCGCCCCAGGCGCCCCAGAGGTGAAAGGCGATGGGGCGTCCCCTATGCCTTTAACCTGGAAACAGCGCCCCCTGGTGGATGCAAGAGTTACCTCCCCCGGCAAAATAATACTCGAAAAGGGTTTTATATACTACTAACGGGGGGCGTATTTTAACTCTGAGATAGTCCTTGTATACCTCCAAGAGCGAGCGAGTACCGCTTAGAGGTGCATCATCGATTCTGTATACCGGGTGAGAGTGACGGGGTAGTCAAGAGGGCAAACTAAATTTTTAATCCTAATATTGAAGCACTTCTATTTATAATTTTGATTTCATTTTTTTCACCAAATGTTAGAGGAAATAGTGAATATTTGAATGAAGAAATAAAAAAAAATGACCAATTTTGACCCTCTAAGGGAACAGCTATCCTTAAAATTGGTAATTTTTTTTTATTTCTTCATTCAAATATTCACTATTTCCTCTAACATTTGGTGAAAAAAAATGAAATCAAAATTATAAATAGAAGTGCTTCAATATTAGGATTAAAAATTTAGGTTGCCCTCTTGACTACCCCGCCACTCTCACACGGTATACAGAATCGATGATGCACCTCTAAGCGGCACTCGCTCGCTCTTGGAGGTATACAAGGACTATCTCAGAGTTAAAATACGCGCTCCGTTTCTTCATTCAAATATTCACTATTTCCTCTAACATTTGGTGAAAAAAAATGAAATCAAAATTATAAATAGAAGTGCTTCAATATTAGGATTAAAAATTTAGGTTGCCCTCTTGACTACCCCGTCACTCTCACACGGTATACAGAATCGATAGTGCACCTCTAAGCGGCACTCGCTCGCTCTTGGAGGTATACAAGGACTATCTCAGAGTTAAAATACGCGCTCCGTTTCTTCATTCAAATATTCACTATTTCCTCTAACATTTGGTGAAAAAAAATGAAATCAAAATTATAAATAGAAGTGCTTCAACATTAGGATTAAAAATTTAGGTTTCCCTCTTGACTACCCCGTCACTCTCACACGGTATACAGAATCGATAGTGCACCTCTAAGCGGCACTCGCTCGCTCTTGGAGGTATACAAGGGCTATCTCAGAGTTAAAATAGAAGGTTTCGCTCTGAATTCGTTTTCTGTGGTGTACATATCTTTATTTTCCTCTCTTTTCTTCATCGCACGGAACAACCCTATAACCAAAGAACACATCAAAATGCCGACATAAAGCGTGTGATTGTTAGTACCGAAACAGGTGTAGAAAAAAGACGCTGCGCTGTTTTACATCGATTTCTGCCATCATGTATATCCGTTTATTTGTAATTTGCTGTATGTTTATCCCTCTTAGTCTAGATGCAATTTTAATGTGCCAGGTAGTCTAATCGGCTAAAATGAAAAAGCTTCATCACTTCTTAGTTGGATCTTGTCGTACTTTCACCTAAAACACTCGTGTACAGGTTGTGATGAGCAGTAACTGTCACACTTTATTTTCTTAAATGACGAAACTATGGTTTATACAACTATGATCCTTGTGTGGATATAACCACCAACATGCCTAATGTTCCATGAAATACAGTTTATGATAAAATAATGGTTTGAGATTTTATCCAGGAATCACAAAGTACGGCCAGGTAAACAGATGACTCCGAGTGGAGCCTCTTATACCTCAGTAGTATACAGAGGACCGATTAAAGGGGGTTCGCCTCACTGCGCATGCGCGTGAAAGTGGTGTGCGCAGGGGTTTTTGCGCAGGTATGACGTCACTTTGGGAGGTCATGGGGAGGTGCACGCAGGAGCGTTCTGCGCAAGTATGACGTCCCTTCCGATCTGCGTGAATCGGGCGTGACCTTGGGGATGTATTCCTCGGCGGTGATGCGGTCTGGCGGTGTTGCGGTCTGACGTCGCGGACAGAAAGTAGTCCCGAATACGTGGGGTTTCGTGAGAATGTTCGGCAATATTCGGGGCTTTTTTCCAGTCTCTGTTGCGATGAATAATTGAAGGCCAGTGGTAGGTGATTGGAGTATGATATGTGTTTGGTTTCGCTGTGAGTTTGATTTTAACTCGAGGCCTAATAAGGTGTTGCATTGAGGGACTATTTGGGTGCCTGTGAACCGCTTTCTGAAAGCAGAGAAAACCCCCCAAAATTATGACGTCATTTGTACGAGCGCGCATAACTCAAAATTTCGATGGGCGATCCCCGTAAAGAAGTCTGTCCGGTTGTAGCACTTGAATTAAAGTACTGCTGGCCGAAATATGGAAGTCGAGACTTAATTAATGAATCGAAGAGATGCAATTACGTTAACAGTTTTTAACATTGCCGCCAATGTAAATTGTAATAGTGGTCTGACCCCTATCGGGGCCTGCTGAGAGAGGTAGGGTGGGGGAGTGGGTGTATGTAAATTTAGGATTTGTCCCCGAAAATATAAAAAGCGGAACACGGGCTTTAACTCTACAATAGAGGAAAACCCCTATCAACCCTATCCCAAAGGGCGGATATCGGTCCCCCGGGCTTATCGGGGCCTGCTGAGAGAGGCAGGGTGGGTGTATGTAAATTGAGGATTTGTCCCCCGAAAATATAAAAACCGGAACACGGACTTTACCCCTACAATAGGGGAAAACTCCTATCAACCCTGTCTAGTGGGGGCTAATATCGGTCTCCTGGCTTATCGGGGCCTGGGGGCATGGGTGGGTGCATATAAAATTAGGGTACTCATCTTACATTCGGGGTTTTTCCATGTAGGTTACTGCACAGGTCACGTGGTTTGGTGGGCCTGCGCAAGTGGGTGACGTCACTTCCGGTTTTCAGAATGACCAAAAAAACTGCATCCGAATTACAAGCGTCTGGTCCGTCATTCATAATTCAGCCGTCATCCATTGAAAAATATCCGCGTCCATAATCCGAAGACCTATTCCATATTCTATATAACAGTATTAGCACCAAATTCAAAAAGACAATCATAGTATACATAAACATAGGCTAGTTTCCTGCAAGAGAGAAGCGGTCAACAGTTTTCAATGATGCCGGCAAAATGATGTTCCAAAAATATCAAATCCGTATCGCTGATCAGTATTCTTAATCCATAATATTCGTTGTAAAGCCGTCATCTAAAGAATGATGTATCTCAGTCACGCTTTGATTGTGACTGTTCATATGAGTACCTTGAGGATCTTGAAGTACATGGGTTCATACGGCCCCTAGCCCCGGGTTAAGCGGAATTAGAAGTTACGAAACGTAACGCCATAGATCTTGCACGCTACGCTCGTATTTTGCTATCAGCATGCGATATGTATCGCCAAATTTGAGAAACTTTGAGTGGAGGCGCATGGTGGTGTAGCCCTGTTTTATCTGCAACAATGTTTTGTGACGTTGATTAAAATCGTCACATTTAACACAGGATCTAGCAAATGCTACTAGGCGTGATATGTATACGCCATATGCCGGTCCCACTGGAATATTACTGTCCAGAAAGGGATAGTTTACGATGTCGAAATTGTAATCATCTCTTTTGTCATACAGTCGACGAGAGAGAAGAAGAGTTCCATTTTTTTCTTAGACGTATGGTCCGGATTTTCCCCGGCCCGGCCCGGCCCGGCCGCACGCCTGCGTGGGTTATCCGGTCGCACGCGCGCGCGCGGGTTATCCGGAAGTGCGCGGGTGAATTTCGGGTCAAAAGGTCAAAGGTCAAACGTCCCCCTTCCGGCAATGTTCGGCCCTCTCCGTGCCAATAGATAGCCTTTATCCGCCCTCCCGAAGCACCCATGGAATGCGCAAGGTCCCCGACAATATCGCCAGCACTATGCCCATGTTAAATGGCCAGTGGGGAATCCTCAGTTTTTCCCAGAACCGTATTGACACGGAAAAATACATGAAAACCTGGAACTTATAGTAATAAACATAATCTATAGGTGTTGGGCGAGTCTCCACTCGCCATCTTCCTGGTCTTTACCCGCACCTCGAACCTCTATAGTTTTTTCACTCCACCTGTTGCTCTTGTAACTTGTAACTCCTCGTCAACATTTTTGTGCTGGAATGCCCGCTCTTAACCTAGACCGAAACATGTACGTGGTCTGTGGGCTGATTTCATTGGCTCTCTATTTTACTGCAGTGCTCTTGTATTGTGTTCTGGACATTGATTGGTTACATTTGGCCCCATCCTAGGCCACTGATTGGCTACTTTCTCAACGGTCTTCAAGGCCAGTTTGACTGTTATAGCCTTCATGGCCGCTTGTTTTATGCTAACACAGAAAACACACAAGACAGGGTTTTTTTGTGAGATCTCATTTTGTTTTTTATTAAACAATAAATAATAACAACAACAACGTGAGAACAACCACGTGAAAACTGAACAGGGGGCTTGTACATTGAAATCGATAGAACTTAAGCCCAGAACAGGGGGCTTGTACATTGAAATCGATAGAACTTAAGCCCAGAACGGGGCTTGTACATTGAAATGATGGACGGCCCAGTCATATACGAGTACATCTCGGTCCTCGGCCTTGGGGTACTCGTCAAACATCTGTACGATGATAGATAAGGTTCTTCCACGGCATCGATGGTACAGGTAAAACAAGCAATATTGTCCGCACACGCTACTGGTCAGGCTTTGCAACGTTTGACTGTTCCAACACAACGTCTTTGTGCCTTGATCCATGAAGTCTGTTAAATCGGGATGGAGGGGTGGCAGGCCGTACGGGTCAAAGTATTCGACCTGCTGTTCTGTCAAGTACAGGGCCACCCAATGTTCACCGGGCCGATCCATCGGGTCCGTGTTGAGAACGTAAGCAGCAGGATACACACGGTCTAATGGGAACACATCTCAAGCGAACACCCCTTGAAAGACCATACGTGTCCCTGGGTCATTCTCCAGCACGGTGGTTATCTGGTCTGTATCCATGTTAGGTGGAGAAGTCACACAGGACGTTGCGCGCTTTGTCCACTTGAATGATGATCTCAAACTCGGCGTAGCAGATCACATTGACGGTGGTCCCCAGGGCTCGTGCAAAGTGGATTTCCAACCGTAAATTGCCTTGCTTGGCGAGGGCCAGCTGATGGTCGTTCTCTAAGGTGGGGGTCAGATCGAAACAGAACAAGGTGTATCCGTTCGCGTAGTCCTCCCGACTGATCATATTCCCTTCGTCCTGGTTGATTTGACCGGTGGCTGTAAACAGGTTCTGGTAGGCTCGAATGAAATTCCCGCGCCCAAAGTTCGGTGTTAAGGCCGTAGCTGGGACCTGTTGTCCGTCCACATGCAGGGCCACAAAATTGATGCCAAAATGTTTAAAGTCAAACGGGTTCTCTGGGTAGGCTCCGCTGAAACTGGTATTTTCCACACAGGCCAGGATCAATCGCTTGGGTAGTTCCCCCAGGAACAGGTTTTCTTTGTTGGCGCTCATATTTCCAGCAGACACAGAGAACACTTTGGTTTGCACACGTCGGATAGGGTCCTGGGCTGGTTTTGTTTCCAAGGCTTTGAGGTGTCCCAATTGAACGGCTGGATTCGGTTTCACTTTTCGGACATACAGGACTGCGTCTTGGATGACGATTTTATAGTCGACTGCATGCCCCTCTACGTCAGTGGCCATCAAGGCGAAGGTCGGAGGCGCCCGTATCAGTCGAATTTTGATGGGGATCTTGTTCAAGAGGTACCGGTCTTGCATGAAAATGTCTGCGTGCAGTTGACCCATGAGATCCACTGAGGCGCCGTTCGCGGTGAAAGCCTCCCGTTTGTTATATTCCGCATTGTCCACCGTGCCCATGTGCTCGGCTGTGTCTTGGTAGAATAAAGCGGCTGTCAGCGTCTCGATGTAGGCTCGCTAGAGGTACGTGTTGGTCGAGTCACTGATGAGTTTGTCGCTGAGAAAAATATCCACCTGTTGAAACAAAGAGTGCAGCCAGAGATTCGTCGGGCCCACCGTTGCAGCTTGGACGATTCTGGAGCCATCCCCATTGACGACCTTGGCTTTCACATACAAGTACGTATGGGCTAAATCCACATAGGCCGTATCTTCATTACTGATGATGAACTCGATGGGCCCTGTGTCGTTTATGCTGGAGAGCGGGAGATGCTCCACCCATAATCCTTGTTCGGCACTGGTCTGTGTAGGCGGGACGGTCCACAAATCAAATTCACTGTTGATGGAGGGGTCGGACTCTGCGAGGATTAAGGACATGTTTTAGGAAAAGATATCCTGGGTCTTCGATGTGCGTCGTCGCTGGGTCGGTCGTCGACAGGTGCGTGGTGGAGGTGGTGCAGGTCTTTTATTCCCTACGGTGCGTTGTACTTTGGCGACCAAGACGCCTCCCACTTCTTTGGCCCGCCGTTTCAAGGCTTCTTTGTGTGCTTTACCGCCAAAGACATCACCGGCGACTTCCAGTCCATTGTGTACCGCTTGTTTACCGATTGCTTTCACCCCACGCGTCACCAAGGGTAAGACCGTTTTGACGATGCTCCCGAGTATGTTCCCCAGCCCATGTCCTCGTTGCATGCGTGCACCGTTAAAGACCGGAAGGCCAACCCCGGCCTGTTGGGCATAATAGTCCATATAGCTGTGTGCATCGCACTCGTAAGGTACTTTCATTATACACAGTGGGGAGAACGTGCTTGTCGGAAATGAAGTGTCAGCACCCCTTTCCCTCGTTGGAATGCGACCGGTCGTCCCGTGTCATCTCTTATATCCACCTTGATAATGTTGATGTCGGTTTGTCGTACGGGTAGGTAGAGCATGTGGGTGAAACTGTGGGTGACTTGATATCCATACGTCTTTTTAATGGGGACCACCCGTAACACAGGTGTGTTCATATCGCCCACAATGTGTCCGCGTAGACGTAGAGTCCGTACATACCCGACTTCATATCCATCGGAATCTGGCCATGGTCCTCGGCTGGACCCGTGTAGGTCGGATGAGCGAGACCCAGCATTTGCTGTAGGATAGGACTCAGTACGACACTCACGTTTAGCGGTGAGGAAGATAAGTGCCTTGTCGTTGTGTGCGTTGTAATCGAAGTCCATGTGATTCTTGAAGGAAAAGGTATTTATGGGTTTTGAAGTATTCGTGACCTCCCGTAGAGCTTTATAATGCAACAGTCTTGTCAGTCCCTGCATGAACTCCTTGGGGTTATCGTATTGGCCTTCGGCGAGGGTGAGTCGGGTGTCTTTTCCTTCGTAGGTCACCTCGTACCACACTTCATTGGCTCGCACGTTGTACCTCGAGTAAGGGTATTGGATATCCACGAGTCCACATTCCCATCGTCCAGGTAAATGCAACGGTTGCGGTAACTGGGTCACGTACTTGGCCAAGGCGTTGTCAGGAAACACATCGAGCGAACTGTTACTGGGTAGGGTGAGGTAAAACATAGCGCCTGAGATTTCCTGCTGCTGCTGTTGGTTTTAATAGGTATTCCAGGCCTTGTCCGGCGTCGTGTTCGTCGCGGTGACTTGCTACGTGTCACCGCTCTGAAGATGTGACTAAGGGTGGTTTTTTAAAGGAGTGAAAAGAAGGTGCCCGTCGTTGTGATGTTTTGGGGGGTGGCTCCGGTTCCCACTCACCTTACCAAGTATGTGAAAGTCGTTGTGCGTGCACCGGCGAGTCACGCTGCATCCAGGCCCAGCGCTGGGGTTCGCCACCAATTCCTGTGGTACATGCATGTCTTTCAAGCCTTGAGCAAAGCCCTACCATCCTCGAGGATCCGTGTGCGACCTGCGTTGACGCATCAGGTCATTTACTAAATCCGTCATGTGGGTCCCGGGGACCACCTGATTCTGTACCAGTAGTTCACCTTTATCATTCCAAGTCATGTTAGGACTCTGTTTCATCCGTTGTAATACCAGGCCAGCTTGTTTCTTGAACGATGCAGGTACACTCTTCAGCACTTCGTCTTCGATCCACTGTGGGGCTGTGGATGGTACCCCTGGTAATGGCGGCTGTTGGAGCGGTGCTGAGGTCGGTGGTGTGTCGCGTGGTGGTGGTGGTGGTGCTGGGGTAGAGAGGGTTTTGTATTGGTCCATGAACGTCATGTACCGTTGAAGCGTCTCATTGTACCGTTGTACTTTCTCACTGTCGCTTAACCCCGGTCTTTGTAAGATCTGTTGCATCTCTTCATCGAGGGTGTTTATGGTCTTCACCGTAGGTGGAACAGGGTAAGGCGACTGGAGGCTTTGAAGGAATCGTGGTTCGACGAGGACCATTTTTGTTCGTGTGGTTCATTGTCAGCCGAAGAGTCCACCCAATACTGGACCCAACACGGAAGCGGCCAACGGTGCTAAGATGACCCCGAGAAAGCCGCCTTTCTGTAACACCTTTTTCTTTTGTGTTTGAGAGACTCGCTTCTGGACTAGGGTTCGGAGACCTGTCTTATGCTTGGCCAACTTGGTCTTCTGAGCCGGAGTCAGTGGTACGTAGCCTTTCAACAGGTTGTACCCGATCTCGCACAGACAGCGTACAAGGTCAGGGTCCGCACCGCGTACAATGGTTCGGACCAACTCGGGTGGGGCCGTCTTCAATACACGGAGCGTCGGAGCGTGCTTCCGTACTCGCGCAGACATCATGTACAACTAATGCTAGAACTCACAACCCTGCCCTTTTTATCTACCTACTTCCTGAATATTGAACAGAGAAAAAGTCAGCCATGATGTGGTATTAATTCTTTTATTATCCCCATCATCAAACACACACCCCAGATGGGGGAGCCACTGTGGGTGTGTTTACATTATTTTTGCATGTACACGTGGTGGGTCTCTCCGAGAAAGATTCTGGTAGTCGAAGGTGATCGGGGGTGGCTTGCTTGAGGATATACTCGTGCTGAGGGGTTGTCGCATCTTTAAAGGCTTCCAACGCAAACGGTGTGCTGCCGGAATACATCTGTCTCGCCAGGTGCAGCAGTTGAGTGGAAGACCACCAGGTAGTGGGCATTTAAGCTGATGTTCCGATGTTCTTTGTTTTTACTGAACAGATTCTGCACAATGTAGATGATGCTGAGCCGTCGATGATGGCTGCCTTTGGTAAAGAGTTGGGTGACCCGCGCATCCGTCTCCGCCAGGAGATCACCCAGAACCACCAAAGTGTCCGGTTCCAAATCGGCCAGGCTGGGTAGCCCTTCTACGAACGTGATGTGGGGCATTGCTGCGTACGCTGTCTGCCATTCTCCGTAACACCACACGACCCGGGCAATAGGTGGGGTGATCATGCTGTCGGCGTGTTCAAGGAGCTTCCTGACGAAGTGAGTCTTGCCGGAGCCCGTCGGTCCTGCGATGACGTAAGTGAAGGGATGTTGCCACCGGGGGTCCATGGTTGGAGGAGTATCCGCTGTCCTGGTAACCCGCTCTTGTAAATTTGGTACGAGTGAACTGGTTGGTGGTGGGTGCAACAACAACGTCGGTCGCCGTTGTCGATGGGCGTTCACTGTGAGTGATGAATTCCGGTGGGTTTTGAGACGTAGTGGATGTACTTGGTGTGGAGCTCGATGTGGACTGTATACTTGGTGCGGAACTCGATGTGGTTTGTACACGTGGTGTGGTGGTGGTGATGACTGGAATCGTTTCGATCACGGGGTTGACTGGTGTAGAGAAGGTCTGTAGACTGGTTTGACTGCCATAGCTGGAGTTTTAGGTTGGTTAGGTAGAGTGCTGAGATAGGCTACGTCGTAAAACACACCTCCGTACAACACACTCAGCAGAATTACCACCCATGCATACTTCGACAGGATATCGATGCACGTCAAGATATACCGATTCCCATCGTTGTGTTTGGCAAAGGCGCTCATATCGACCAAATCCGCTTCCCACTGGGCACCTATACCACCCACGATGACCCGGTTCCGTAGAAAATGGCGACGGACTGATCGATGTAAGGTATAGGTGTCTCGTTTTTTTAACCAATCTCGGACTTGGGCACGTTGTATCCCCTGGGGTTTGGCCGCTCGATATAGAGCCGACAATGCACTATAGGCCGCCGGACTGTCGGGACGGTAGTATAAGTTTTCCAACACCTTCTCCCAACTCTTCATGGTGACAAATGATGATGGTTCCGGCGTGAGCGCTCGTGATCCATAGTCCGGGCATCAAGGATGGCTGTCATAGTCCAGTAGTGGTGAGTGATAGCACACCTCTCCATCGTGTGCACACTGTCGAGGACCGCTTCTGTGAACTCTTTCAGCATCTGGCGTCGCCCCTCGTTGTCGTCGCCATCTCCAAACATGGACCGAACCACTGCTCGGTAACCCGTGAGTGAATTAACCACGATCGCATGCTGTAAAATGCGAGTCGCACAGGGATGGATGTCCGTCATGGCTCTGTAACCGTAGGAATGGGGTGTGGGATCCAGAGGGACGTATTTTATAGACCATGTCACACATCCGCGCCTATACGTAGCTCTATGGGTGTAGTCCGTGATAAGTACTATTCTGATTGGTTAGTCCAAAAAAGAGAGCAACAACAACAAAGTTTACAGGTCAATCCTTTTATTATCCCCTCCATCACAGCACATTCATGCTGGAGGAACCGCTATGGGTGTGTTTACATGCGAATGTGACGTCATAGTGACGTCATTCGCGCGCACACTGAGGATCCAGAATGTTTGCGCGCAGGGGTCAAAGGTCAGTTAATGGTGCTCAGGGATCGAAGGTCACTTCCGGTCGCGTGACCGGAACCGGAAGTTGTCAAAAAACAGGTGGCGCCCCCTGTCGGAAGTAGGTCAATAGACTCAATCTAGCTTTACATCATGTCACCGGTTAAAGGTCATTTCAGATCACGTGTCAGTAAACATGGAAAAACCCGGATGTAAGATGAGGACCTGGATGTAGAAGCACAGTACCCGGATGGAAGACGGAGGAACGACGGGAAAAACCCACTGGGAAACCCGGATGTTGACAAGGTCCCGGATGTAAAATCCACTGCCCACACACACACACACGCGCGCGCGCGAGCAATGCGGCTCAGTCGTACACCAGTACATCTCGGTCCTCGAGTTGGAGGTAGATGAACTGAGTGTGCTAAAAATAGATCATCAGCAAGCGTGCTATAAAAGGGAAGCGGCCTGGCCGTTTCATCCAACACTCTGTCAACCACCAAGATGTTCACTTGCACAACTTGCCAGAAGCAGTTTACTCGTCTAGATAATTTACGACGCCACGAGGCCTCCACCCACAACGATGCACGGTATACTTGTATAACCTGCGCACGGCTATTCAATCGGGAGGATCATTTACTGCGCCACGAACGTTCATTCCACGAGGGCGGGACGGAACAATGTAACGATTGTGGTCAACTCTTCAAACGACCCAGTCAGTTAAGACAGCACCAACGTTTGATTCATACCCCGTCTCTACGGTTTGGGCTCCAATGTTTGATTGAATCTTTCCACTTGCCCATCTGTTTGAGGGTGGTACGAAGTTGTGTACACTTTTTTGATGTCAAACAACTTGCAGACTTCCTGCACAAGTTTTGAAAGAAAGTTAGAGCCACGATCAGACAGCAAAGTCCTGGGGGCTCCATGGCGACCGATAACTTCTTCAACTAGCATAGTTGCAATTGCCTCTGCATCGATTCAAACACTGGGGAAGGCCTCGACCCATTTAGTCAGATAATCGGCAAAGACAGTTATATACTTATAACCTCCTTCTGTTGTCGGTAGCGGTCCTATTATATCCACGGCAACTCTATCGAAGGTTTCCCGACTGGCAGGGGATGTAGTGGCGCTCTCACAATCCTCGGTGGGCGCCGACGACGTTCACATTCGATGCAAGATTTGCACCACCATTTAACTGTCCTAGCCATCCCTGGCCACCAGTACCGCGCACAGACACGGTGTAGAGTTCGTCGAACACCAAGATGGCCTGCCAGTGGCGAGTCGTGGCAAGACCGCATGATCTCCTCTCTCAAGCATTCTGGGATTACAGGCCTTGGGCTGAAACGCAGATGTGTAGGCTTCCGATAGATGACACCACTAAGCATTTCGATATATTCCGACTGCTGTTTCACTCTGCGTTCAGTCACTTTGTCTACTGGCAATTTTCCACTGAAAAAGTCAAACAACAGTTTGCAGCAAGAATCCTGCTGTTGGGCCTCCTTAAGGTTTTCCACAGTTATCAGGTTGACTTCGTCTCCTTTCAGAGGAGAACGAGATAATGCGTCCGCATTTTGATTCACCTTCCCACATCGGTATCGTACCTCGAAGTTATACACCTGGAGGAGCATAACCCAGCGACCAAGCCTTCCGGTTGGGTTCTTGAGGGATTTCAACCACTTTAGAAGGTTATGGTCAGTATAGATCACGAAGACTTGACCATACAAGTAACATCGGAACTGTTTGATTGCCCACACGATGGCCAAAGCCTCCTTCTCCGTCACTGTATAGTTCGTTTCACTTTTCTGCAAAGTGCGGCTGCCATAGGCGACAACATGTTCAACTCCATCTACCGGTTGACTCAAGACTGCTCCCAGTCCTTCGTCGCTGGCGTCGGTCACCAGAACGAATGGCTGTTGGAAATTTGGATGGCATAACAGTGACGACTCTGTTAGTAGAGCTCTCAGTTGATCAAAACTCTCCTCTGCTTCACGTGACCAATGGAATTTGGCTTCTCTTGTCAACTTACTGAGGGGAGCGGCAACTCGCGCAAAATTTGGTACAAAGCGACGATAATAGGACGCGAGTCCCAAGAAGCTACGGAGCTCCTTCACACTTGTTGGTCTTGGAAAGTTCTTCACAGCTGCTACCTTTGCTGGGTCAGGACGTACACCTAAGGTCGACACGATATGCCCAAGATATTTTACTTCTGGTTGACAAAACGTACACTTGGATCTCTTGAGCCGGATTAGCATTTCTCAGTCGAGAAAACACCTCTCTCAGTCGCCTAAGTCGCCTCAGTTCGTCAAATGTTGCCGACAAAATGATTATCTCATCGAGGTAGACAAGACATTGTTGCCACTGAAGTCCTGCCAATATCCCATTCATCAATCTTTGAAACGTGCTCGGTCCATTGACTAATCCGAATGGCATAACATTGAACTCATACTGGCCTGTGACGAACGCAGTTTTCTCGCGATCTTCCTCATTCACCTCAATTTGCCAATAACCAGCACGAAGATCAAGTGTGGTGAAATATCGGGAACCTGCCAAAGCATCGAGCGTGTCATCGATGCGTGGCAACGGATACACTTCAGCCTTAGTAACTGCATTTAGGCCACGATAATCCAAACAAAATCTCTCTCCTCCATCTTTCTTCTTTACTAGCACAATGGGTGCAGCCCACGAACTAGTAGATGGACGGATGACGTCATTTTCCAACATCTCCGAAACCTGCTGTCTCACGGACTCGCGTTGGACTGGAGGTAACCTTCTGGGTGGCACCCTTACTGGATGTGCATCCCCTGTTCTGTTTTGTTTTGTCGTACCGGTCTTCTTGAATGATGTCGGAGAATTCTTCAAGAAGATCATTTAGCTGCTGTATCTTCTCATCATTCAGAGGTTCTTTCTCTTGTGGCACAGTATCTGTACTGGTGATGCCTTTATTCGGCACGTTGAACACACTTTGGGATTCCCCTTGAGCATTCTCTACAGCCACATCACCGTCAGCCACCACTTCGAAGTTTCCGACCTTCATGCCAGAGTGTATCTGTAGAGCTTCACTCCCTAAATTCATAATGTTCAATGGGAATGAACCATCATTCGTTTTCACCAGGCTTCTAGCAGCCAGGAAATTAGCGTTATCCCTGGTTGGCATTCCTCCTAGGACTAACCCTTCTGTATCCCGAAGCACCGGAGCTTTTGCCATGATGAGGCACACACTTCCAGGAGGTATGGTAGTTTGCTCTCGGGCCACAACAGCGAGCATACCCTTTTTCGGTTCCTTTTCCGCCTCCAGACGTTGTTTCCCTATCTGCACTTCAATACCTGTTTTCTTGAATTTTATTTCAACCTCATTACGTAGTAGGAAATCTGTTTCTAATATACAGGATTTAGGTTTCTCTGTCACCCATAACTCCTGTGTTACAGTTTTGCCACCAAAGTCTATCTGTGCCCTGTATTTCCCGATGAAATGACGGGTTTCACCTGTCACCGATGAAGCTAGATGTGTAACATTTGTAGTTACTATCGGGTTTGTTGGGTCACAAGCATCCTTTGAAATAATTGACAGACTTTTGCACCTGTGTCCAGTAGAAAAACAGCCTCTCTACCATCAAGACACCCATACACTTGCAAAGGAATGTGGCTCCAGGAATCACTGTCACTTGGATTTTCTCAGATTTGTTTTGCCTGAAGTCACTATTACCAGAAGATTACTGATCAAATGTTTTCTTTTTGGGGCAGTCTTTCACCAGATGCGAAGTATCACCACACCGGAAACAAGCTTTGGAATTTGAATGGTCGCCTCTTGTCGACCTGATGAGCCTTTCCGGTTACTGCGGAAACCACCATACCCAGAAGAGTTCCCAGAATATCCAGATGCAGAATTTCCAGAATATCCAGAAGCAGAATTTCCAGAATATCCAGATGCAGAATTTCCAGAATATCCAAATGCAGAATTTCCAGACTATCCGGATGCAGAATTTCCTTTTAGGCTCTGGATTCCAGAATTCATTTTCCCCATTGACTCAGTCAGCTTCGCGATTTCCTGTGAAAGTTTGTCAATTTCTGACTCCCTTTTCTTATCAGGGCCCAGAACACACACATGTTTACTGGCAGTACAAACACTTTCTTCATACTCCTCTCGTTGTGCCCTTTTTAGAGCAGCCGTGTATGTTCCAGGGTCTTTCCCATCATGACCATACGACGTAAGCTTGGTTTAAGACCTTGCACAAAATGTCGTAAAGCCATTTCTTGCACATGTTCATCACCTTTTGGACCATATGCTTTCTTTGAAAGCCTCAGTATTTCTTCACCAAACTCTAACGCAGTTTCATTTTGTCTTTGACAACGTTGCCAAACAGAGTTCATTGCGAGGCTTCTTGCCTCAACTGGACAAAACTTTGTTATCAAAGTGTCACATAGTTGTACAAAATCAGTTTGTACGGCTTCAGCTAGTCCATCAAAATAAGTACCTGCACGTCCTATCAGACATCCTGCTAGTATTCTAGATTTGGCATTACCATCAGTAACTCCGTTTGCACGAAGAATTCTTCTAGCATCATTCAGGTATTCTTCAATATCCTCAGATTCGGAACCACCAAAAGTTTTTAACTGCACAGGTATTTTTACCCTAGTCACTGCATCACCTTGTCTAATTGACGGTGTGGGCTCTTGATCCTCATCAGCCATAATGGATTAATTGTTTGCACAATATAAGACAGTTATTAATCACAGTTATTCAGTTCATGTGCGTTTTCAATCAACGTCACAAAACATTGTTGCAGAAACTTATAAAACGGGGCTATTCCTCCAAGCGCCTCCACTCAAAGTTTCTCAAATTTGGCGATACATATCGCATGCCGATAGCAAAATACGAACGTAGCGTGCAAGATCTATGGCGTTACGTTTCGTAACTTGTGTCTAATTCCGCTTAACCCGGGGCTAGGGGCCGTATGAACCCATGTACTTCAAGATCCTCATGGTGCTCATATGAACAGTCACAATCAAAGCGTGACTGAGATACACCATTCTCTAGATAACGACTTTAGAACGATTATTATGGATTAAGAATACTGATCAGCAATACGGATTTTATATTTTCGGAACATCATGATGTCTTGTCGGCATCATTGAAAACTGTTGACCGCTTCTCTCTTGCAGGAAACTAGCCTATGTTTATGTATACAATGATTGTCTTTTTTGAATTTTGTGCTAATACTGTTATATGGATATGGAATAGGTCTTTGGATTATGGACGCGGATATTCTTTAATGGACGACGGCTGAATTATGAATGACGGACTAGACGCTTGTATTCAGTACTGTTCGCATACACTGCACATGGTACTGGGGTATCAGACCACAAATTCCCTTTATATACTACTGTCTGTTTTTCCCGACGCTGCCACCAATTTATGTCACGGGAAATTACGGTTCTTTCAATAAACAGACAGAGCTCAATTCAACAACAAATCATTGTATTAAATCCGATTACGAACATAAACAACCAACTGGTGAATTACTCTGATAAAAACACATAGTTCATCAATGTTCGGAATAAAGAGAATGTTCACTTACAGTTCAAATTGTTTCACACTTAATCTATCATTGTTCCTATAGAGTTCCATGAATTTCCTGTAAATGTTCCTGTTCATCGAAGTCACTGTTATTGTCCAGATATCACGCATTGTTCTCCCTAGAGATCGAGAACAGTAATCCGTAACCGATTGACCCCTTTAGCTAGCTAAATAATATATAGCCCTCTAGTATGAAGGCTATACGACGGTCCCAGTCACCCCAGCGAGGGTTTTAGATAATTTTATTACGAATCACCCACCTCTGAAACTATTTTAAAATCTTGCGCACTATTGTGAAATAGTAACGCATATATCGCCGTCTGAATTTTCCAGTCGAAAACTCTCTACGCGCCATGTTGGTGACGTCACGGTATATGTGTGCTGGGCCGTTTGCAATTGAACATGGCGCGTATAAAGTGGAAGTTGTCGACTGGAAAATTCAGACGGCGATATATGTGTCACTATTTCACAACAGTGCGCAAGATTTTAAAATAGTGCGCAGGAGGGGATAGAGATTAGATGTACGGCAGTTTCAGAGATGGGTGATTCGTAATAAAATTATCTAAAACCCTCGCTGGGGGTGACTGGGACCGTCGTATAGCCCTCATACTAGAGGGCTATATATTATTTAGCTACCCTTTAGCCAACACGCTTCGTTCACGTGAAGAGTGCGAAATGGCATTTCCACAGACTTGATGCGCACAAACATTCCACAGTTCCTTGGGAATATTATTCACCCCAGTTCACCGGGCTACGGCCATTTCACACAGTTTACCAGGCCAACGCGCACTCAGAACACAACAATTCACGTCTGCTAAATCACGCCATGCTGTCGGAACTCTCCTGTCCGAAAAGGTGATTTTCTAAAAGCGAGTCCGAATCCGGAACGCAACAGATCAGTAGTAAACAAACTTATCTCTCCACATAAACGAGTAGTGTAACTCCGAAGAATGGCAAATTCATGATGTTGTTTTTACGACTTGTATATTTCGGTCTATATTAGGCCATCGTCAGCGAGTAACAAGTACTAGGCAAAATCTCTAATATATACATGTTCAGCGTGGATAGAGTTAAGCGTACTGTACAGCGATTGGTGGAAATGAAAGTGAAACAATACATGTGACCAGAGTAATACATACATGCTAGACACTGTAGTTAACATTGATTGAGGGCCGTGTGCACCATAGCCATACAAAACATTATGGCCATAATAAACTATCCATACATAACATCCGGCCAAAATGTCACAGACACATTTAGAAATAAAATAGGCATGGCAACAACGGAGTTACCTTGATATTGAGGGCCGTCTGTTCCACTGTCCTACAAAACAAACGATGGCCAAATCTAATTGAATTCATGACAACATTAGCACGGCCAAATCGCATATAGCGAGTGGTATTCGGCATAAAATATAGGAAATGGTGATGGCGGAGTTACCTTGATATTGAGGGCCGTCTATCTCATTGTCCTACAAATTCCTTATGGCCATCAAACGATAATGCATACAGAAATAATACAGTGCCGTTTATTTGTGTATTCACC
The DNA here is from genome assembly GCA_036873755.1 of Hanleya hanleyi. Taxonomy (NCBI): domain Eukaryota; kingdom Metazoa; phylum Mollusca; class Polyplacophora; order Lepidopleurida; family Hanleyidae; genus Hanleya; species Hanleya hanleyi. The sequence continues at coordinate 16,109 of JAVTVY010030936.1, read as the reverse complement.
TAGTACTGAATCTATCGAAATGTTTAGTTATTTATTCATTTGTTTATCTATTTGCTGTCTTAATTATATATTGCTATTCATATTATGTGACTGACATTCGGGGCGTGCCTGTTGTTGGGAGGAAGATATATCAAATTATTGCATCGAAAAACAATAGAAAACAAGAATGACTACAAGCCTTCTATTTCATATGATACAGGCACACCGAAGACCACAGACGAGTTGGACAAGACCTGAAACAGAAGACGGATGACGATTACAAGAATACCTACAGCGCCTTGAGTGACAACGCCGCATAGCAAGAACACCCAGAATCAGAATACTCGACCCTAGACCACACCGGACACGCTACCACTTAAATGTTACCGAACGGACACCTCAACACAGAATATGATCCTTTGACTTTCACGTAATATAGGACGTAGACCTGCCGTTCTGTACCCCACTACACACTCCAAGCAATTGTTACAGGCACAGATTTCTGGAAGGACCCACCCTGTTCCCAAGGGCGTCGTTAGGGAAGTCGTCTCGACGAATCCTGAAAACGCCCTGGTTCTCCCAGTTTTTTCTGGACGGCTTTGTGCGTACTATTGGGGTACCGAGACAAAGGAATCATCAACGCGATTATAATAAATATTTTCCAGTATAAAAACCAATTACAGACTTAACGACTTGTACATAGCGACTCTTCTCTACTAGTATTTATATTTCCTCATTGTTATTGTTATTGTTATTCATTATTTAATTATTTATTTTAATATCTAGCGCTGCAAAAGATCTCAAATTAACAAAGAAATGTACCGTGAAATTTAAATAAAACATTGAGTTGATGGGCCGCGAAATCCGTATGGGAAGCGGCCCTTAAACTACAATTTCAATCAATAACATTGATTGAGTATATACAGAGGTATGTTAAACGCTTTGCTTATGAGGTGAGCACAAGTTCATACAAAGGTAGAACAAATGTAACTGCGATGGATAACCGCTGGGTGGTACATATTATCTGAATAGTGTGAGTTCTTTGAGGCTCTAAGTCCATGGTTGAGGAGTGGTTTGATGCGTCTTATTGTAGGAGCTTCTTTTAACAATAGTTCTGACCAGTGCTGAGAGGAGACAATAATGTTTGTGTTTTCAAGAATATAGGTAAAGTTGTCGTTAACATCGGGGAGGCACCCGAGCGCTCTTATGTAAGCGCCAGTTTCACACGACTCTATATGATTAAATATTTCACTTTTAGATGTTTTTCTTCCGTGTTCTTTGAGACGTTGTTTGAGGCATCTTTCCCCTATGTAATCAGCATTGCACTCAGGGCACCACTTCTGTATTCTTTAGGAACGCGGTCTTTAAGGGAAGTGAATGAACTGATTTTAGTAGTCTGCTAAAGGATAATTAGATTTGTTGGCTTCGATATAAGTTGTTGAATTTTCTTAACACATTTGTAGGCTAACAAACAAACATGCAGATATGGAGATCGCTGTAATTCTGAGTGAGTGGGTGAATATGATTTAACGTCGCCTTCAACACTATTTTAGTCATATCCTATTCCTTTTTACACCCGGAAACCACACAGGTAGGGTCCTATTCCTTTTAACACCTGAGACCCAACGGGTGGGGTCCTATTCATTTTCACACCCAAGATCCCCACGGGTGCCCCAGTTAGTCGTCTCTTACGACAAGCTCTCTGAGGAGCTGAGACCTATTCTTACCATGACCTGGAGTGTGCCCAACGATACCCCAGGCCAATCCCCGGGAGCCGCACGAGGCCGCTGTAATTGTGTGAGGCAGGAGTCCGCAAACATTGAGGGTCAAAAAAGTTAATTGAGAGCTGTTAGAAGGGCGCGAATGTTCAAAGTTAATGTTCAATGGAGGAACTGCGGACGGTGAATACTCTTTGACGCGTTGTTGTGGATCAGGAAAATCTGCTGGAACATCTTAGTCCGCATATTCTCCAGGAATGACCTATAGTTGAGGAAACGCTCGAGACCTAGTAGCTTGTATTCGACATCCTTCACCCCTAGCTTGAACAGATTATCTGAGTTGTCGATGAACACCTTCTTGCCGTCGGACATAAGGCAATGGATGGTACCATTTCTGGTATAGGCAGACGTCACCCCAGGTAGGTTTTTGCAGAACAATCTGAGTTTGGCACGTAGTGGAGTCAGGTCTTCCGCAATAAGATGTCGCGAAACAAGGACTCTTTATTTGATTTTAGTGACTTTTTGTTCGCAAAGATTTCTTGCCTAGACTCCCTGGAGACAAAGCGACAGATCACCTGCCTAGGTTTATCCCCAACACCTAGCCTATCTCCATTTCGATGGCAAGTGCTGATGTCGCTCTTTTCTAGCCTAACCCCCATCTCTGCCGTAATCTTGACTACCATATATCGCAGGTTTACTTGTAGCTCTTCAACGATGTTGAACAAACGAATGTTTTCTCTTCTAGTGTATTGCTCAAGTCTATCAACCTCGTAATGGTGGCGAAGGGACTGGGCCTGTAGTTTGTTTAGAATGATATCCGACGAAACTGATCCGTTGGCAGTTGAGATGGCATTGGAAACCGTAGCTTGACGGGTTATAGCGATGGCCGGGATTGAGGATTGAGACAACAGATGGGTCAATAACTTTGACATATGTAACATCTCCACAAAACAACATGGAATATTCCATACCATGGTACGGAATGACTTCAAGAAATATACAGCTTGTGCTACAGTCGGGGAATATTCCTTAACATGTTAAGGATTTTTTTTTATTTAATTTTTTTTTTTTTATTATTATTATTATTATTTATTTTTATTTTTTTTTCTTAGTTTTTTAAAATTTGGTTCGTACTGCTTCACAACCCATTATCAGAGTAACTGTAAAATTCGAATAAGCTCGTTTGTACTATTGGATATGTAAATCCACATCTGATATTACAGTACTAGTAACGTCAGTACAGAATTAAGACAATATGAAGGGTATTGTATTTAGCTGAATATCTTTAATGAATTTCGAATGCCTAACCTAGTTTCATCCGAGGTGGAATTTTCGTTTGTCCATAAGCACCGAGCGTATCCGATCGATTTCGGTCGTCGGGGCGCAATCGAATAATCTGACAAATAACGTGGTTATGGAGTAGAATATATTATTATATTGTCTTGTTTGTCTAAACGTTTAATATTTCACATAGTAAATGTATGTTTAGTCTTTCTAGTGTCATGTTAACAAATCGCCCAGCAAAGCAGACGCAACCCGCGCGCTGTTACCATGGCGACGCTAATTACTGACACGTTAAGGATGGGAGATTGGTTAGAATTACGACTTTGGCTTCATTTTTTCTCTCAGGCATATCAATTGCAATTACTTCCATGACGGGATAGCGACCTCTGTGCAGTCCTCGACATAAATATATGTTTACCTATCATCATTTGACGGTTTCAAGGTTGATATGGATCTACTTTATCGTCATTTACTCACCAAGCCCACAAGGGACACAACTGACTGATTCAGACAAACGTCAAGTTTTTCCGTTGCATCCCTGCAAGGTATAGTCCATTTGAGGAGAGTAAAACTTTGTAAGTGAAGGACAGGTCGTACAATTTCTGTTCAGGTAAGTTCGACATTTCCTTCATCGGAGACCGATTCTAACATCGGGCTTTCATCTGATGAATTGATATTGATTAGGAATAAGGAATTTTAACGAGTTGTATATGGCTGGTGATACGAGGCATATAGCGCGATGGAACAAATATAGGCCTACTGCTAATATGCAGAGGAAAGCTTCTTGTTTGTAGGTAAACAGCAGCGAAATGTCAAGCGATACCGCTACGCCTTCGAGAAAAGTAGGCAGGTTCAATTAGTTTTTCGGTCTTAATTAAGGGAAATCTTGTATTCCATTCCATGTCTTCCATTTCCGACATCCCTTTTTGTGAATTTCTGCCCCAGAATTTCTCCAAAAATAACACATTTGCACCGTCACACAACGCCTCCATATCGATCTGATAGTTTTGCTGGGTTATCTTGTCACCGCACAAAAAAAAATCCTGTAAATTTTACGGTACTTTATTGTAGTTTTAGTGCAGCAATGTGACTAGTAAATTACTGTAATTATCAAATTTATTATATTAATTTATGTGAATTCGAAACATCTGCTATACAATTCACAGTAACGTACAGGTGAATGTGCTGAAGAGAGACTGCAGTAAATTTTATATAAATTTACGGCAAACTCTAACCCTTGTTCTTTGATTTCTATATCGGATTATGTTGACAAGAGCCGTGTTCATGAAGATCTATCAAGTATGATGGCTGAGAGAAGCCAAGTAGTAGGGAGAGGGGACGAAGGCCATTATTTTGCCGGGGGAGGTAACTCTTGCATCCACCAGGGGGCGCTGTTTCCAGGTTAAAGGTATAGGGGACGCCCCATCGCCTTTTACCTCTGTGGTGCCTGTGGCGCCAGGGGGCGCCACCAGCTCAAGGTCACGTGGAGGTCAAAAGTAGTTCCGGCAACCTGTAACCTTTGTATTCCTCCGCGGACAGAACGTAGTCCCATGTCAACCAACATTCTCGTCTCGCGAGACTCCCTACTGCGAGAAAGAGTCTCACGCGTAAATGGGAGCCATCGCCCCAAAATTTGGGGGGTGAGTAGGCGGCGTATGATTATCTGACTTGTCACTGACCTGCTGACTCCGCCGAGTTAGAAGCGAATTGCTAAACATAACGTGGGCTATATAATTGGGAAATGACTCTTTCCGTTTCGGAGCATATCAATCGCGAACAAATTATTGTCGGTATGTATACTTGGCCGTGAAAGCGAGTTATCTAATACAGGAAGTAGTTCGCGGGTAGACACGGCTCGCTTTGAGAATGATGTCATGCTGCCTCGCTTTGAGATTGGAGATTCAAAAATGTCACCAGTTTACATGAGAGTCGCTTTGGTCTCCCGCGGGTAGACACGGCTCTCTTTGAGAATGGTCAACCAAGTGACTTCCAATGTTAATGTATACGCGAAATGCCTAAAAACAGTATGGGAATAGACGTTTTGTGACAGGGGTGGGTCCCTAGTGGACCGAATGGGTCGAGTGAGGTGTCAAAGTGAAGCGCTCCTCTAGGGCCATTCAGTTATGGGTGGGTGCATGTAAAATTAGGATTTTTTCCCGAAACTATAAAAGCGGAACACGGACTTTACCCCTAAACTAGGGGAAAACCCCTATCAACTCTAGCCAAAAGGGCTAATATCGGTCTCCGGGCTTATCGGGGCCTGCCTATCAAATCAATGGGGTGGGTGCATGTAAAATAAGGATTTTTTTCCCGAAACTATAAAAAGCGGAACACGGACTTTACCCCTAAAATAGGGGAAAACACCTATCAACCCTAGTCAAAAGGGCTAATATCGGTCCCCGGGCTTATTGGGACCTGCCTATCAAGTCAATGGGGTGGGTGCATGTAAAATTAGGATTTTTTCCCGAAACTATAAAAAGCGGAATATGGACTTTACCCCTAAAATAGGGGAAAACCCCGATCAACCCTAGCCAAAAGGGCTAATATCGGTCCCCGGGCTTACTGGGACCTGCCTATCAAGTCAATGGGGTGGGTGCATGTAAAATTAGGATTTTCCCCCGAAACTATAAAATGCGGAACACGGACTTTACCCCTACAATAGGGGTCTGTATTATACAATATAAGGGAAAATGCCTGTATGGGGTATGGGGATGGTCAATTTTTTTTCGTGGGCTTTACTATGGCTTGTGGGGTCGCGTTTTTCTCGTCTCGCCAAGAAAATGACAATGGGAAGGGTCCCGGAGCGAATCGGTGAAATTTTTGGGAAAAGTCACCGAGGTCTGTATATAGGCCCATAGGCTGGCCATGGGGGGTATAGGTCCAACCTGGGAAATTCACACACGTTCATTGTGATATGGGTTGCTTGGATTTGTTTTTCACGTCTCGTCATTTAGAACACGATGGGAAGGGTCCCGGAGCGAAACGGTGAAATTTTTGGAAAAAGTCACCGAGGCCTGGGTAGGCCCATAGGCCTATACTGCATGGCTATGGGTGTATAGGTCCATACGGGGTGGACGTTTTGGGATCTATGTGGGCCACTAATGGCCCGATGGGGTCGAGTGAGGTATCAATGTGAAGCCTATGTGAGGGGGCAACCGATGGGATGGATGTGGGGTAGGAATATCGTCATTCTGCGCATGCGCAATAGACAAAGTGTATGGAAATAGACGTTTTGGGATCTAGGGGAGCCACTAGTGGGCCGATTGGATCGAGTGAGGTATCAATGTGAAGCCTATGTGAGGGGGCATCTGATGGGGTGATATTTCGGGGTTGAAATATCGTCACTCTGCACATGCGCAGTGGACAAAGGGTATGGAAATAGATGTTTTGGGGTCTAGGTGGGCCACTAGTGGGCCGATGGGATCGAGTGAGGTATCCATGTGAAGCCTATGTGAGGGGGCTAGACTATGGTGTCGTTTCCATTCTGCTGCGCAGGTCACGTGGGTTGTGACGTCACTTCCGGGTTTCACTTCCAAACCCAGAAGAGTTCCAATGTTCTCTTAGACGTCCGGATGTTCAACCTCCGGGTTTTTTCCCGGCCCGGCCCGGCCCCCCAGCGCGCGCGGGTTCTCCGGCCGCAGCGCGCGCGCGCGCGTCATCACCGGCAGTGCGCGGATGAATGTCGGGTCAAAAGGTCAAAGGTCACATCCAGGTTAAAAGGTCCAAGGTCTCCCTTTCGGCAAGGTTCGAAAGCAATGTTGCGGCATCGATATACAGAGCTTGAACCCCAAAAGGAGATTGTAAATTAACCTGGGAAGGATGGGCAGTTCCATTTGGACCAATCAGCTGTCGAGAAAAAGAGCCAATGAGCGATCGATAAAAGAACCAATGGACGGGTACTAGAATTTCGCTCACGTCTGCGCCTACATCCGGGTACTTCTATGTAGGTGTATAAAAGTGAGAATATTTAGGGCATTGCTGCATTCATTGGCCTATTTGTCCTCATTTTGTGCTTAAGCTTTCACTAGTGAAATCTCATGTTAAATGAAATCCTATACAAAATAACATTACACTACCGAACAATCACGGACTTTCACGAAGGGCCGTCACAGGGCGTAGTAGAAAAAAGCGCATTTCTAACCTTATTGACCTTATGGCGCAAGCGAGTATAACAAGTGCCACGCACGGTGTATAAAACCCTACCCAACAGGTACACTATAAAGCCACCTCTCTAACCGTTCGCTTTTCATTCTCCACCATGGCAGCGAGCGGAACAGAGCTTGCGTTATTCCAACTGACGTCCGACGTCTACCTCATCGTCAATGACGATCACCTGGAGCTGGTCCAAGACGCACCGCAGAAGGTGAAGATTTTGTTATCGCTATCAGGCTGGACTCTATTGACACGATTGTTACAGGGAAAAGAGCCCGAAAGGGATTTCATGCACGTGGAAGTCGGTGTGCACATACGCACTGCTGGAGAGGATTCCCTTTTTCCCCGGTTGGAACAGAGTGGAGGTACCTATATCACACTCTGTCCACCCTTATGGATGGCACTGAAAGATGTACTCCCCGAGGTGGATGACATACTACACCCCGAGGTGAAAGAAGGGACTGTGGCTACCCGGAGGCTTACACCTGGCTGCACCCTATTGTTGTACCCCAAACGAGTGGACCTCATCGATAGCGGACTTAGGTGTTGGTGTACGACTGAACCCAAAGCGCACGTCTCTTTGTCACCGGAAGGATGGACTACCTTGAAACGGGTGTTGTTGGGTGACCTGCACGGTGATAGCATTCACCTGTGTGACGACGTCTACATTTTCTGCGGTCCCTTTTTCGCTCGACTCCTCTGTCTGAACGACGGTGGTTTTACCCTGGACCCCGATCTATGGACGGCTTTGGAACAAGTAGTCCCCATTGTCGATAAGGTACTATCTCTATAGGAGCCACATAACCAATCAGAATAGTACGTATCACGGACTACACCCGTAGAGCTACATCTAGGCGCGCATGTGTGACATGGTCTATAAAACACGTCCCTCTGGATCCCACACCTTCATTTCTACGGTTGCAGAGCCATGACGGAGATCCAGCCCTATGCGACTCGCATTTTACAGCATGCCACCGTGGTTAATTCACTCACGGGTTACCGAGCAGTGGTCCGGTCCATGTTTGCAGATGGCGACGACAACGAGGGGCGACGCCAGATCCTGAACGAGTTCACAGAAGCGGTCCTCGACAGAGTGCACTCGATGGAGAGGTGTGCCATCACTCACCACTACTGGACTATGACAGCCATCCTTGATGCTCGGGCTATGGACCACGAGCGCTCACGCCGGAACCAGCGACGGCTGGTCGGCCTCACAATAGTCTGTGCCCTATTGACCCTGGCGCTGTGGCATTGACAGTGGAACCTCACCATAAATACGAGGGTCAGACAGAGTGTGTGTCATTCACCGTTCGTCATTGGATCAAGCATGTCACCAGTCCTACGAGCCATCCTTCCCCTTACACCCCGGGTGGGGTTACACGTCTATGAAGATAAAGTCACCCTCGTGGAAGACCGTGGAGATGTTTGCTGGTCGCGCGCTGAGACCGTATCGAATACGGTTACGCTACACCGTGACGGCTGGACCAAATTTAAACGGGTGTTGAGCGGCGAGCTCGACGGACACCTCATCCACATAGACAATGCCATCTACGTACACCGTGGACCCTTCTTCCCACGCCTGGGCCGCTACCAAGACCCTACGCGAGGCTTCACCCTAGACCCCGATCTGTGGACAGCCTTCGAGAAAGTGGTGCCCATCGTGGACCAGCTGTTTACACCGGACGAGCGGTCATCAGACGAGTTGGAGTGGGCTCGTGCCCTGAGAGAAGCGGCGGCAGAACCCAATGAACAAATGTCTAGCCATGAACCAGACGACGATGCCATTGATTACCCGGCTAGACTCAGTCAGCCCAGTGACATGACCACCCGATCCTTTGATCTCACGGGGTTCTCCCTATAAATACGAGAGACAGTCAAATCTGGTACCATTCACGTACTGACCATGACGGAGCATATAATACTGGCGTATCTCAGCTTGACCCCCGAGGTTTTCCTGCACGTGTATGCGGATAAGGTCGATATCATGGAGGAGGTGGGAGACATCTGTGATGCGGACCCTACACAACCGTGCCCGGCCCACATTCGTCTGTCCCGAGAGGGCTGGACCAAATTCAAACGGGTGTTGTCTGGTGAACTGGACGGCGACCTCATCCACTTGTGTCACGATGTGTACATCCGACGCGGCCCTTTCTTTGCTCAATTGGCTCGGCTAGATGGGGGTACAGTGCATTTTACCCTTCACCCTGATCTATGGTCTGCATTGGAAGATGCCGTGGTAGATGTGGATCAAGTGCTTATCAAGCGGTCATCAGACGAGTTGGACTGGTCATTTACCATGGACACTGTGGAAGCCAACGAAGAAAATCAGAAAGAAACTCCGGCCCAAGATATACCCGTTATAAATAAACGATAGAGCCAGGGTCCATCATCATTTTGTCACCATGAAGCGCTGGGAGAAGGTGTTGGATAACTTATACTACAGTCCCGACAGTCCGGCGGCCTATAGTGCATTGTCGGCTCTCTATCGAGCGGCCAAACCCCAGGGGATACAACGTGCCCAAGTCCGAGATTGGTTAAGAAAACAAGACACCTATACCTTACATCGATCTGTCCGTCGCCATTTTCTACGGAACCGGGTCATCGTGGGAGGAATAGATGCCCAGTGGCAAGCGGATTTGGTCGATATGAGCGCCTTTGCCAAACACAACGATGGGAATCGGTATATCTTGACGTGCATCGATATCCTATCCAAGTATGCGTGGGTGGTACCCATCCGGACGAAAACGGGGGCGAATCTCATAGCGGCGTTCAAAGACATCTTCAAGACCGGGCGCAAACCTTTGTATTTGCAAACCGACGAAGGCACGGAATTCCTCAACAGACCGTTCCAACAGTTTCTGAAAGCCCAGAAGGTGTTTTTCTTCCATACATACAACGAGACCAAGGCTTCCGTGGTGGAAAGGTTCAACAGGACATTCAAAGGCCGCATGTATAAATATTTCACCTATAAGAATACAAGGCGGTACATCGATGTTCTCCCGAAACTTGTGAGTGGTTACAATCGAGCCTATCATCGGAGTATAGAGAGAGCCCCCATTACCGTGACCCAACGCAATGAAGCCCAAGTCCGGCGTGTCTTGTACCCCAGGCAATCGCAGCGAACGACGAAGGCGGTGTACAAGGTCGGGGACCCTGTACGGATCAGTAAAGTCAAGCGCAAGTTCGAGAAAAGTTACTTGCTCAACGACACCCTAGTCTAGCCCCCTCACATAGGCTTCACATGGATACCTCACTCGATCCCATCGGCCCACTAGTGGCCCACCTAGACCCCAAAACATCTATTTCCATACCCTTTGTCCACTGCGCATGCGCAGAGTGACGATATTTCAACCCCGCACTCACCCCATCAGATGCCCCCTCACATAGGCTTCACATTGATACCTCACTCGATCCAATCGGCCCACTAGTGGCTCCCCTAGATCCCAAAACGTCTATTTCCATACACTTTGTCTATTGCGCATGCGCAGATTGACGATATTCCTACCCCACATTCATCCCATCGGTTGCCCACTCACATAGGCTTCACATTGATACCTCACTCGACCCCATCGGGCCATTAGTGGCCCACCTAGATCCCAAAACGTCCACCCCGTATGGACCTATACACCCATAGCCATGCAGTATAGGCCTATGGGCCTACCCAGGCCTCGGTGACTTTTTCCAAAGTTTTCACTGTTTCGCTCCGGGACCCTTCCCAACGTGTTCTAAATGACGAGACGTGAAAAAGAAATCCAAGCAACCCATATCACAATGAACGTGTGTGAATTTCCCAGGTTGGACCTATACCCCCCATGGCCAGCCTATGGGCCTATATACAGACCTCGGTGACTTTTCCCCAAAATTTCACCGCTTCGCTCCGGGACTCCTCCCATCGTGTTTTTCTCGGCGAGACGAGAAAAACGAGACCCCACAAGCCATAGTAAAGCCCACGAAAAAAAAATGTGACCATCCCCATACCCCATACAGGCATTTTCCCTTATATTGTATAATACAGACCCCTATTGTAGGGGTAAAGTCCGTGTTCCGCTTTTTATAGTTTCAGGGGAAAATCCTAATTTTACATGCACCCACCCCATTGACTTGATAGGCAGGTCCCAGTAAGCCCGGGGACCGATATTAGCCCTGGCTAGGGTTGATAGGGGTTTTCCCCTATTTTAGGGGTAAAGTCCGTATTCCGCTTTTTATAGTTTCGGGAAAAAATCCTAATTTTACACGCACCCACCCCATTGACTTGATAGGCAGGTCCCAATAAGCCCGGGGACCGATATTAGCCCTTTTGACTAGGGTTGATAGGTGTTTTCCCCTATTTTAGGGGTAAAGTCCGTGTTCCGCTTTTTATAGTTTCGGGAAAAAATCCTAATTTTACATGCACCCACCCCATTGACTTGATAGGCAGGCCCCGATAAGCCCGGAGACCGATATTAGCCCTTTTGGCTAGAGTTGATAGGGGTTTTCCCCTAGTTTAGGGGTAAAGTCCGTGTTCCGCTTTTATAGTTTCGGGAAAAAATCCTAATTTTACATGCACCCACCCATGACTGAATGGCCATAGAGGAGCGCTTCACTTTGACACCTCACTCGACCCATTCGGTCCACTAGGGACCCACCCCTGTCACAAAACGTCTATTCCCATACTCTTTTTAGGCATTCCCCGTATACATTAACATTGGAAGTCACTTGGTTGACATGTGACTACGTTCTGTCCGCGGAGGAATACAAAGGTTACAGGTTGCCGGAACTACTTTTGACCTCCACGTGACCTTGAGCTGGTGGCGCACCCTGGCGCCACAGGCGCCACAGAGGTAAAAGGCGATGGGGCGTCCCCTACACCTTTAACCTGATAACAGCGCCCCCTGGTGGATGCAAGAGTTACCTCCCCCGGCAAAATAATGGCCTTCGTCCCCTCTCCCTACTACTGAGCCATCGTGACTTCGCCATCTTGCCATATAGCGCTATAGAGAGGTGACGATATAGCGATGGGGATAGAGCGATAGAGCTGTGGCCGTAGAGCGATAGAGTCATTGGGCGCTATCGCCATCGCTCTATATCGCCATCACTCTATCGCCATCGCTTTATCGTTTTGTTTTTTTTGGACATACGATGAGGAAGTCACGATGGAAAATGGAAGCGTGGTTGAGATACGGAGTCACAATTGCTTCAGAGAATCTAGCCCGTCGAGTTTCAAGAATCCCGAATTGTTGGACAACGTAGACTTAATATACAGATGTTTCAGACATTCTCGAATAATTTTTTTAAAATTTAGGGCGACAACGAAATACGGACAAGATTATTTTGGCAAAAGACTGATTTTTTAATAAGCCTAATACGAACCCGATTGGCATTCCAAAATAATTGATGTTGAATTTTAAGAAGTTTAAATTCAAAATCTGACGTTCTGACCATTCGTGAATCTGGTAAGGTTTTTTTTATTTTTGCTTATTTCTGCCTGTACGTGAAATTCCAAATCAAATGTCATAACACTAATTCTTGCAAATCCCGGAAACATGAGAGTTATATATATTTTCGCTAAAGCTATAGAGGGCTGAAACTTACCACACTATATCTTTGGGTCAAGCTCTACTATAGGAAATGTAACAAAATCGAAGATGACCGCCATGATAACGTCACGGTGACGTCATTTTCCAAAAAGCCATTTTTGGCGATTTTACGGTCAGAATTTTTTATTTTTTTTATTTATGTGTTTCGTCGCAAAAACTACATGATAAATTAGTAAATAATAATCTGATATGAAATAAAATAGGTTTCGCCCACTTTTCCATGCAGAAAAACAATAATTGTGAAGAAATCTGACGAAAATATCACTTTTCTGGTGCCATGGCCGCCATTTTGAATTTACCCATGATCCTCTGCTCCAGGGGTAGGCTCAAATAGGCTCAAAATGAATCCAATATGATAAGCTACAGATTTTAATTTTTTGTCATTCCGGAGATAGAAGCAAAAAAAAAACACAACCCAGGCCAGGCCAGGTAGGGTTCGGTGGCATTACCGATCTTTTTTAATTTGAAGACTATCTGTAGGCAATCGGAAAGTCCAAAATTTGTAGACTTAAACCCAATACCACATTAATCTCTGCAAAGTAGTATTTATCAGACGTACGGCTTGGTAGCAGGACACATATTCTGGGCATGTTGTATCGATCACAAATCGACTGTTCTACTGACACACATGCCATCCATACACACTACTTCTATTCGTATTGCGTATCTGCAGCCCTGTCAAAAGTCCTTCTTTTTCGCTAATCTGCATATTGTCTCGTTCTGCTAGAAAAATGGTTTCCAATTCCTTCAAATTCGACTGGGCGAACATCCCTTGTTGGCACTACATTGTCTTTTATCGGTTTATTGGATTTAAAATTTTCGGTTTGGCTTTAAAAAATAATCTGATTTCAAATACTGTTGATGTTCATAACGAGGCACACTGCAGCCAATGTGATCACCGTGTGAGCTGTCCAATATCTGAAAGCGGACAGTGGTTTCATAATTCCAGTTGATGACTGTGTATACGCAGAAAATATTAATATCCAGATGTACCTGGGAGCTTTTTTGTTACAGAAACCAACAGATTCCAATGCTGACTGGTGATTCTCGCGACCAGATGGAAATGAAATATTTCTTCATATTTAGGTCATTCGCCTCAGATGCAGTTTCTGACCAATGACACTTCCTCCGTCTTTTCCCGCGTTTCAACAGAACAGCATTAATGGAAACCACATATATTTAAGTCGAAATAATTTCTCTAGAATGTTTATTCTTTACTTCTCCACATTTACATTATCACTAATCATATACAGTATCCTGCCATAAATGAATCGTAATATACATATTCTTGTATGTGTATTTGTTGAATAATAACTATTGTTTGTATATACGACTGGGAGGCACACTAACGAGCTCTGGCTCATTGGTTCAATAAATTCTGTTTAAACCAAGGGAGAATTATACCGGTAACAGAGGAAACTTGCCTGGTCTGGACTTTTTCTTTTGTTCCGATTTATTGCCAGTCATGTCATTCAGTAAAGACGTATACACATATCGACGTTCTGCTTCCATTCTAGTCCCGCGAGTTCCGTACCACGAGAAGAGGCTATAGGGGAAATGGTAGCCATCCCCCATTAATTTTGGAGGGTGAGAAGGCGCGTATGATTTCTGCTTTTTGTTGAAATCCCACTGTTAAGACCCAACCTGTAACCATCTCGGTCATCTATACGCGGTAAGACTGATGGATGGCGAAGAGTACGCAAATGTGTTAAGACCATGCTTTATCGCCATGAGTATTTAAGGAGGTCAAGATGCCTACACTGGTAACTACACCCTTCAAGTGTTTCAGATTTTGAATTGAATTTTGACTTTTAAAAAAGACAGGAAAAGTTCCTTGGAGCGATGACGTAAGAGGAAGCCTCGCTGTCAAAATAGTGACATGGCTGCCACTTACGTGCGAGTCGTGATCTCACTATCTCTCTGTTGAGAATGGTTTTGTTTCATTATTACACAAATACTAAATACACGAGAAATGGGGCATAATGGCACGCATATTACATGTATATCATTGTTAACAAACGATGCTTCAAAAACGAGCGGAATATTTATGTCTGATAATAAATAATTGAATATGTCACTATCAACAGACATTTTTTTAATGCATGATGCTTTATGAAACATATTAACTGTTTCAGTAATCCTGCAATAATCCTCTATAAGTTAAGCAATGTTGAGCTTGGTCAATACTTGGATGGGTGACCGGGTGCTCTACTCGCTAGGCTGATCAGTGTCCAGGGTAATAGAAACTATGGGCACTCTCGTGTTCTGGCATATGTAGGCACCGTCGTGATATGACTGAAAACGACGTAAAATCCTACTCACTCACTCCTACATCAGTTACATTGCGCTTCTACATGCATAACATTAGAACAATAGGAAATAGAAAAGTGGATATTCCTGAATAATAATCCACCTAACACATATGATTATATTCTTCGCGTTTGTTTTAAATATGCTTTCATCTGTCCAAGTTTGAACATGGCAGTGTGACCAACGTCACAGAACCTACTAAGTAGGGTTTCATATGATTTCAATGTGTACCTTGACCTAAGACAGTAGGTCACATTGACCTTGACCCAATTAGGTCAAGTCACACTGAAATTGAACTAATTAAGCGCATTTCCATGGTTTTAGGAGGCATACGGACATGTTTTTGCCAATTTCGAGGTCTATTGGTCACCTAAGTAGGTCAAATTTCCATCAAAATTAGGTCAGCTCAGAACTTGCTGGCAACAATCCCCTAATGCACGTTCATACCAAAAATCAAGGTCCTAATGTCAACGGTTCTCCTTATTTGCCGGAGAAAGGATTCGAATGGACTGACTCACTGACTCACTTATTACGGGACAATTTGCAAATGAGAGCCTTTTTCGTAGAAAAATTAGTCGACACATCAACCATTTTAGAGAAGACTGTATACGAACTTGAACGTACATGTGTCTTCTTAATTGATTATTGTATACTTATTCATCCGAATGATTTATTCAATTTCAGCTGTGATACGGGAAACAAAATGGACAAAAACGCAGGTAAGAATGGAATTACAGAATCTGCCAATATGGTATCGAAGTCAAGTTAATGATGAGCGGGTTTTAAAAAATCCCTGACTTGGTAATGAAATTGATATATGACAAAATTGAGATACCGAAAATGTACTCCAGCACTCTGTTGCAAAAATAAGAGTGAAATTAGCTGGATATCTGCATTGATTCCCCCCCAAAAAGGACCCCAAAATTCGAACGCATGAAGTGAAATTTTCTAATAGTTTATTATTTAGGCATATCAATATGTATCAATCAGTGAGACTGACTCAAGTTGCGCCCAATTGTTCTATTTCGCATCAAATAATGATTTTCTAACAGAGGAATTTTTTTCATGAGAAAAACAACCAGAGCGATAT